>VDFB02063535.1:0-32073 GCA_007258455.2 Sequoia sempervirens | reverse complement strand
TTTGGTGTTTTTGGTGAAAAATATAAAAAGGAAATAGAGTTTAGTTTAAAAGTAGGATTATTATTTTGGAGAAAGAGAGGAATGAAATTGTTGTTTTGGCATGGGAAAGAAGCCCTATGATTTTGGTGATGGAGTTGTGAGATTGTGAAAGTTTTGGTGAAGAAAATTGTGGGCAGTAAATTATTGAATTTAGCCTCCATGTTCTTGCTTATTATTTGTTTTTGGAGGTGGCTCATGCCTTCTCCATTGAGAAAATTTGCCATTTTGATTTTGGGGCAATTCAAGGTAATTTTCTATGGTTTTCCATTGATGCTTACCGGTAAATTTTCTTTCTTATCTGGGTTATTGTTGTCCCTCGAAGATTAAGGAATTCCTTTGTCTTTGTTTTGTGTTGTTTGGAGATGAATGATGGATTGTTTTAATTAGTTATTGTTGTTGTGTGGGGTTTTTTTGTAACTAATTTTTTAGTTCTTCAGCAAAATTGAAATGGGTTTATGGGAAAAATCTATTTCATAGGCTCTCTCTTATGTTTTGTATTTTGCCCAATTTTTATGGAAACTATGTTTTTTTCTTGCTGCTCATTACCCTATAGGTAAAAACAAAAATTGAGGATGTATTTTATGCTGCAACGCTAAGATCTCAACTAGGTCTTTGGTGGATTTGAAATCTAGGCACTTTTATTCTTCTACGCTTTTTGTTTGCCTAATTTGAAAAAAGATATTTTGCTGAACAACACTTCTTTTTGGCCCTAAAATCAAAAATAAAAGGTGGATTTTGACTTTAAATTCCAATATTTGAACTGGGTTAGGCTTAGATTCATGATCCAGACAATTTGAATTTTTACATGTTTTCTATGCCTTCAATTCTTGCTCTGATTTACAACCATTAAATGTGTGTTTTATAGCAGTGTTAGCTGGTTGCCTTTAATTGGTTTCTTTGACTGAAATTTGTGGCCTTTCCTTCATTTCATGTATTGTTTGGTTTCCTCATTTGGTTAAACAAGATGAGCATAGGTCTAAGTAATAGAGTGGTCATATGGAGTGGCTCTCTATGGGCCTGAGGCCTACAAGTGGCTACCAAGGGAACTAGTAGTAGATTTAGAGTAAACAAGTGATAACTAAATAAAATTAATGGGGTAAAATACTAAATAGATAATGAGTCCTTGTGCATGGCCTTGAGCACTTGTAAAGGCTAAGGATGCACTCGAGAAAACCCATCCGTCTGTGGGGCGTGGATTTGGGCATGATTAAGTCTCCTTGTCCCTATGAGAGGTGTACTTGATTCCATGTGGTGCCATCCCTTTGAGCATGCATGATGACACTCCATCTGATATGCACTCTATTATCTATCCCTTGGTAGACGTGAGTAGTACCTGTCATGATATTGGATGAGCATTTCTTGTGGTGACTTTGATTGTATGCTTTGCCTTCCTTGATTGCTTCATGATTGATGTGAGTGTCGGCCTTAACTTTCCTTTGAATTTCTACCTCTGTTTGGGCCTTGTGACTATCTCTGAGCATGGTGGGGTGGCCTCTTTTGAGTCCACATGGTAGGGAGGTGTTGCCATCGCCATTGGGGACTAGTGTACAGGTTATTGGCTCACCATTGGAGTCATCCCCTCTTCCATATTTATCTTTCTGATGATGTATTTTATTCATGTAAATGCTATTGTATTTAAACTTATTCCTTTATGCTCATTGTAGTCACTTGAGAGTGAAAGAAATCATAAAATTAATGAGAAGATATGTGATGATTATGTTTGGCTTTCGGATTTCAGTGTTGGTATTGGAATCGCATGTTCAATGATAATTTTTTTATGGCTTCATTCTTATTTCATGTAAAATTAAAGCTCTAGATGTATTTTCTTCATTTATGTATCATGCAGTTATGTTTCTAGCACATCACATCATGCTATTTCAATATGTGTAGTTCTTTCCTAAGTTCTGAAGGAGTGCTGTTAAGTTTCAGAGTAGCTCTATTAGGTTCTGGAGTAGCACTGTAAGTTTCAAAGTAGTGTTGTTAAGGTTCCTAAGCAATGTTGCAAGTTTTGGAGCAATGCTATTAAGGTTCTGGAGCAGTGCTGTTAAGTTCCAGAGCAGTGCTACAAGTTTTAGAGTAGTGTTGTTAAGGTTCTGGAGCAGCGCTGCAAGTTCCAGAGCAGCGCTGTTAAAGTTTCAGAGTAGCACTACAAGTTTTGGAGCAACCCTACGAAGGTTCTAGAGTATTTTCCCTGGAGCTATTTAATTTTATTTTGTTCGGCTTTTCTTTGGAGGGTAGATTAATCCTTTCCCTTGGGTTGCATTAGGCCATTTTTGGCCTTGTATGTGGTCGTATTAGTGTATTGGAAACTTCTTTTGTGTAAGTTATCTTTTATGTTTTTAAAAAAAAATTATCTTTCGCTTTTTGGCTCTTATCCTTTGAGGCTTTATAGAGGGATGTTACATCTGGTATCAAAGTCCATGTTCACACATTGGGAGCTTTGGTGTACTTGAGCCTTCTATGTTATGTTGTGTTTGGCGTGTATTGCGAGTGATTTTTATTTTGTTTAATATTCTTGTTGTTATGCTTTCATGTCAGAGTTTGGTGAATAGGTCATCCTTATGATGATCTATTTTGATGTGTTCTTTGTTTTGTTTTCAGAATGCCTCCTAGGGGTAGAGCCAGAGGAAGAGTTTGAGGTAGAGCCTCTATTCCTCGTCGGAGCACTCGGCTTAATGTGGATCAGGGTAATCAAGGTGAGCAACAGGGGGAGCAGCGTGTTGAGAAGCAAGCCAAAGGGCTCAAGGGTGCTCAAGCTTTAGCTCTTTTACAGCAAATTGTGGATCTTTTAGGACCTCATCAGGAGGTATCTCATGAGGAGGAGTCACACCCTTCTCATCAGGATGGTCGGGATGCTAGAGCTGAGCAAGAGCATTCTTGTAGTCTTGGTCATTCAAGAGTAGATGTTGTGAGGGATAGGGTGGATGGAGACATGGTTGATGTTGGTCACATGAGGGATCTCCTTAGAGCTCATCCCCCTACCTTTGATGGTTTTGGTATAGGTACTGAGGTAGAGACTTGGTTGATCAATCTTGATCGATGCTTTTCTATGCATCCTTACAATAGCAATACTAGAGCTCAATGTGCATTATACATCTCAGAGGCTTTGCATCTACATGGTGGAGAGTAGAGGAGCAAAAGCTTCACCTAGACATTGCTTCTATTTCTTGGGGACTATTCTTAGAGAGGTTTCGTGTACGATTTCTTTTTGAATTCTATCAGTAGAGACGTGCTGATGAGTTCCATGAGCATTGTTAGTTGACTATGACAGTAGATCAGTATGAGCACTGCTTCTTTGAGCTTAAGCAGTATGCTAGCATCTCTGATGATGAGTCGATGTTAGTGCAACATTTCATCAAGGGCTTGAATGCCCGTATTAGTGGTGGTGTTCGGGTGTTTGAACTAGAGACCTTAGAGACCACAATGGAGAAGGTAAGGTTGATAGAGGAGAATCTAGTCAGAGGCTTTGGTGGTCAGGTAGGTGTTCAGGTTGGTAGTGCCCCTCCTTCATGATTAGTTACTCGAGGTACACAACCTCAAGGAGCTAGACCATCGAGATCTCAGTCTGCACCTTCTAGATCTAGTCAGTGGCATAGGCATAGGCCTCCTTAGTCTCAGTAGAGTGGGCAGAGTCCTGGTACTCTATTTTCTAGGGATCATCTGCGTCATCATTCTCGAAGTAGGCAGCAGAGTGGTCTAGTATGGAGTTCTCAAAGTGCACAATAGAGTTCTAGAGGTGAAAGAACCCAACTATTGTGTGCACCATTTTTAGGCTGAGGTTTTGGCAGAGGTGGTTGTTTTGCTTGTGGGCAGCAGGTCATATAGTTGTTCAATGTCCTTAGAGATCAGTAGCTGGAGGTAGCCAGAGATAGGCTACTTCAGAACCTATAGTAGGTGATACTAGCAGATCTCATAGAGTTTTTGTGGTGGTGGATAACTGCCAAGCTGAGCATCAGGGCATCGTGGTTGAGCATTCAGGTGCATTATGTGGGACTACCACATCTATTTTGTTTGATTCAGAAGCTTCAGATTCTTTTATTTCTCCTTCTCTTGTAGAGTGTTGTGGACTTGTGGTGGCAAGGCAAGATATTGGTTGGTAGGTTGAGTTAGCCACTAAAGCCAAGGTGGTTGTAGACTCCCTGGTTCGTGGTTGTGTGTTGGATTTGGGAACCTTCACTACCATAGTGGATCTTCGAGTATTGCCTTTGGGATCTTATGGAATTATTTTAGGCATGGATTGGTTGGAGACACACCAAGCTAGTATAGATTATCGACGTAAGTCAGTTTGGTATGTAGACAATGTTGGGAAGTGTGTTGAGTTGGCCAGGGTCCAGAGACCTATTTCTCTCCATGTGATTTTAGCCATGTAGCTAAAGTGTGCCATGCGGCAAGGTTGATAGATATTCGCTATTTCAGTTAGTGATCTTGTTGAGGGTGGGATTTAGGAGGTATCTCTTAACAACCATCCTCTTCTTGAGGAGTTGAGTAAATTATTGAATTCAGCCTCCTTGTTCTTGCTTATTGTATGTTTTTGGAGCTGGGTCATGCCTTCTCCATTGAGAAAATTCACCATTTTGATTTTGGGGCAATTCAAGGTAATTTTCTGTGGTTTTCCATTGATGCTTAGCTGGTAAATTTTCTTTCTTATCTGGGTTATTGTTGTCCCTTGAAGATTAAGGAATTCCTTTATGTCTTTGTTTTGTATTGCTTGGAGATGAATATTGAATTTTTTTAATTAGTTATTGCTGCTCTGTGGGGTTTTTGTGTGACTGATTTTGTAGTTCTTTAGCAAACTTGAAATGGGTTTATCGGAAGAATCTATTTCATAGGCTCTCTCTTATGTTTTGTCTTTTGCATAATTTATATGGAAACTATGTTTTTGTTGTTGCTGCTCATTACCTTGTTAGTAAAAATGAAAATTGAGGGTATATTTCATGTTGTAACACCAAGATCTCAATTGGGTCTTTGGCGGATTTGAAATCTGGACACTATTATTTTTCTGTGCTTTTTGCTTGCCTAGTTTGAAAAAATATGTTTTTCTGAACACTTCTTTTTGGCCCTAAAATAAAAAACCAAAGGTGGATTTTGACTTTAAACACCCAAATCTAAATAGGGTCAGGCGTAGATTCATAATCCAGACACTTGAAATTTTTACATGTTTTCTGTTCCTTCAATTCTTATTGATTTATAGCCATTAAATGTGTGTTTTATAGCAGTGTTAGTTGGCTGCCTTTAATTGGTTTCTTTGACTAAAATTTGTGGCCTTTCCTTCATTTCATGTATTTTTTGGTTTACTCATTTGGTTAAACGAGATGAGCATAGGTCAAGGTAATAGAGTGGTCATATGGAGTGGCTCTCTATAGGTCTAGGGCCTGCAAGTGGCTGCCAGGGGAACTAGTAGTAGAGTTAGAGTAAAAAAGTGATAACTAAATAAAATTAATGGGGTAAAACACTAAATAGATAATGAGTCCTTGTGCATGGCCTTGAGTGCTTGTAAAGGCTAAGGATGCACTTGAGAAGACCCATCCGTCTGTGGGGTGTTGAGTCATCCATCTACGGGGTGTGGATTCATGCATGATTAAGCCTCCTCATCCCTATGAGAGGTGTATTTGATTCCATTTGGTGCCATCCCTTCGAGTACACATGATGACACTCCATTTGATATGCACTCTATTATCTAGCCCTTTCTATATGTGAGTAGTACCCGTCATGATATTGGATGAGCATTTCTTGTGGTGACTTTGATTGTGTGCTTTTCCTTCCTTGATTGCTTCGTGATTGATGTGAGTGTTGGCCTTAACTTTCCTTTGACTTGCTACCTCTGTTTGGGCCTTGTTGTTGGAATATTTGCCTCAATCCATACTAACATGTAACTCCTAGAAAGAAAAGTGGCTAAGACATTATTCATGTCTGGCCGACTAGCTGCTCTGAATCTTTTAAAATGTTCATGTTGTTGAGACAGAGTTGATGTCTTGCGGACAAGACTATCGCTATGACCTTTTGTTGAGTGGAGACCTCTAGCCAACAGAATGCTCTTATCAGGCATCAGGGAAACACAAGAGTCTCGGGGAGAAGTTCCAGTGACTGGTGAAAGTCTCACTAATAGCATAAGGCTATCGAGGTAACACAAAGGGCTCAAGGAGATCTCTCAGCGACAGATGTTTGGTCTCGCCGATGAGAGTATTCACTTGGTGCCTTCACAGTGACAAAAGACTTCAATGTGAAGTCTTGGCAACTTGGAGAGTCTCACCGATAGTCTTCGGGATTACATGTTGTGTTCACTGAGATGTCTTGGTGAAGGTCAAATGTCTTGCCAACTCGGTAAGACATGGGTGCTCAATGAAAGGTCTTGGCAAAGGTCAAATGTCTTGCTGACACGGTAAGACCTGGTTGCTCAATGTGAGGTCTCGACAAAAGACATAAGTCTTGCTGACTTGGTAAGACTTGGATGTGCTTAGTATGAAGTCCTAGCGAAAGATGAATGTCTCACCAACTGGTGGATGTTTTGGAACAACATGAAGACTCGGTGGGAGGTCTTGGCGAGAGCGATAGTCTTGCCGAATGGAAAACTCACATCAGCATGAGTTGAAGGCTTCGGTATGAGGTCTTGGTGATTTGTGGTAGTCTTGCTGATGGCATTTTTGAGATCAATATGACTTGTGGAATTTGGTAAAACATCTTGCCAATAGAAATGCAATGGATGTCAATGGATTTGGTATGACTTATGGTGTTCGTTATATCATCTTGTCGACCATTGGGACTTATGCCGATATCAATATGAAGACTTTGTGGCATTGGGGAGACATTGTTGGTGTCTCACTGATATGCCAACACAGTTTGAATTCCTTTGACCAGATTGACTATCCTATGTGGAGCCTCGTGGGCCAATCAGAGGAAGCAAATTTCAAATGGATGGCAGTTAGATTTTTGCAATAGCTGCGACACTGGAGCTGAACTGCATGCAGGGAAAAATCAACGAGTGAAAGGAAACTTTCTATGATGGGGTAATGGTGGATAAGGATGAATAGAAGGTAAAAATCAGAATGTGATAAGATAAAAGTAGATCAGTTTTGAGTTCAAAGCAATGAATCAAGTGAGAGAATTTTTTTAATAGGAAGAACAGTGAATGAAGCTAGTGTGAACTGATACCAGAGAGCTTTATCTCTACATTGTATGTAATTTTTTGTTACCATAATACAAAGAGATCTAGCTTGGTGTGGTGGGTTTTTTCCTGAAAGGGTTTTCCCACATAAATCTGTTGTTCATTGTCTTTGATTATCTTCTCTATTTCTATAAATGTTTCATGTGTGTCTTAATTGGACTGTAATTAAAAAATTAAAAGTATTGTCTGCATTCTTCCCTGTATTTTTGATGTTAGGAAAGTTGCTTCCACACCTCTACTTTCCTCACACTTGTGACTATCTCTGAGCATGGTGGGGTGGCCTCTTTTGATTCCACATGATAGGGAGGCATTGCCACTGCCATTGGTGACCGGTGTACATGTTATTGGCGCACCGTTGGAGTCATCCCCTCTTCTGTATTTATCTTTCTGATGATGTATTTTATTCATGTAAATTCTATTGTATTTAAACTTATTCCTTTATGCTCATTGTACTCACTTGAGAGTGAATGAAATCATAAAATTAATGAGAAGATATGTGATGATTATGTTTGGCTTTCGGGTTCCGGTGTTGGTATCGAAATTGTATGTTCAATGATAATTGTTTTATGCTTCATTCTTTTTTCATGTAGAATTAAAGCTCTAGATGTATTTTCTTCCTTTATGTATCATGTGGTTATGTTTCTAGTGCATCACATCATGCTATTTTAATATGTGTAGTTGTTGCCTAGGTTGTGGAGCAACGCTGTAAGTTTCAGAGCAGCACTACAAGTTCCAGAGTAGCCCTGTTAAGGTTTCGGAGTAGCACTGCAAGTTCCGGAGCAGCACTGTTAAAGTTCTAGAGCAGCACTACAAGTTCCAGAGCAACCCTGTGAAGGTTTCAGAGCATTTTCCCTAGAGCTATTTAATTTTCTTTTATTCGGTTTTTCTTTGGAGGGTAGATTAATCCCTCCCTTGGCTGCATTAAAATATTCTGGCCTGTATGTATCATATATTGTGTCCTTTTTGTATATCCTTTAGTCTAAAAAAAAATTATCTTTTCCCTTTTGGCCTTATCCTTCGAGAGAGAATATAGAGGATGTTACACAAGACCGTATTGTTTCCTATCCTTTTTGAAAGATATGGAACAAAGAAAACCTAAGGGGAAATTTTGCATTCATGGAGAAAAGATTGGCTTTCATTCAATCCCAAGTCTTCAATAACTAGGTCATGGTTGCACTAGGGTCACTCTCGGGTAATGATGTGACATTTGTTGTTAATCTCAAAGGGACCTTTTAATACATATATAAACATATCTCTATTATTTCTTTGAACATTTGAAATTAGTGTTTCTAATTGAAATGATAAACTTGGACATCAAGAAACCAAAAGATTTAACATAAGATTTCATGGAATATCACCAATTCTTTATTATCACTTAAGTAGATTTAGCATTAAGCATTCAACAATTTCATGGAAAAATAAAAGATTTTCAACAAAACTATTTCCATTTACTTATATTTTTTTTGGAACATTTTCAAAAATATTAAACATCTATTTTAAAACAAAGTATAAAAATACTGAAAAATAAAAGTTTCTCCTGGTTATTCTCTATGGATTCCCCAAAGAATTAATCAAAACAAAGCAAACTGCTTTATATTTCACCATATTGCTTCATAGCTACATATAAAATGGTGCAAGATTTTAAAGAGAGGATTTCATTTATGGACACCAAGTAGGTTCTGTATGCACCCTTAAATGGTGCAACATACAGTCTTGTTTGACCGAACTTACAAAACTAGCTACAAAATATATTGAGATAGGTAGCTATCATAAAGCTCTGATATTAATTAATGTCTACGTGCATACAAAGTTTTACGTTGGAATGGTTCAAAAAATAGGAAAAAAGAACAATACTTAAAAGAAGTTTTTGCTCCTTTGACATTCACAAACTCTTAATTCAAATGAAAATGAAGCATCCTCTGGCCTTTTATAGAACACAAGGCTCAGACAGGATAAGAAAATTACATGAGAGGAAATCTAAGGGACCAATCTCATCAAGGCATGTCAAAAATTGTGACCAGTAGGAGAATTGCAATTGAAGTCAATGGAAGTCAACTCCAATTACTCATTGAAGCTCTTCGGGTTCTACTTTGTCATCTGGAATCTTTGCTAGGATGATACTTCAAACCATGATAATATGTAGGGGTTTCCCATAAATTTAGAATGATAAGGTGGAATTTTCACCCCCTACACTTCGCTTGGCTCCGGTTTTGTCACTCTCAGGAATGGGATCTCTTGAAGTTTAGCATTTTTTCCCACCGCATGTGAAATATTGAGATCCCCAACATTTTGGTGGACTCAAAGCCATCTGCATTATCACCTCCCAAAGTGATCAAACTGGACTGAATTTTATTCCATCCATGATTCAAGTCTGTCTGACTATCCATACCCAAGCTTTGCATCACAATCGATATCTCCTACAATCACAAATTCCAAATATTAAATCCCTTTTTAACATCATAACATCTCATGTAAATAAAACCATTATTCAAATGTTAGTAAAAAATATAGTAATTTTTTTTCTTTCAAAAACAACATATCATAAATCATTGAACATATATTGGATCTTCGGGATCATTAGATAAATTCTAGATTTTAACATTTCATTTCACTTTCCAACTCGGTACCTGGTACCCGATATTCAACTTTACTTACTTTCCCAGACCTCAATTATACTAGAACTCCATCTTACGAGACTCCATCTTATTGGACTCCATCTTTCTAGACTCCATCTTACTGGACTCAATCTTACTGGACTGGAGTCTTTCACTTGAACTTCACATTACCTTTCACCTTTTCTATGTTTCTAGTACCCAGTACCCGGTGTACGAAACACTTATCATATGAAGTACTTTCTTTTATCAAATATTTATCTTTCTTCTTCACTTCTGGTGATCTTCCAATTTGTTAGCTCTTGCCATAGGAGTTATATTCTTCACTTGGGTCCCCAAGTATTTTTAGTCTTGGGGCATGTTGTGAGACCACACAACACTAGGATTTTACAAAATCATCATCATAAATGAATAATGGACATGTTGATTCCATCACATCATTGAGGTTTCTCTTCCAATAGCCACGTCCAACCCAAGCCTTTGTATAAGGCCAATTGATAATATTTGATCTTGGAGGGATGGCATATATTGTTGAATTTCATCCATGGAGATATGGCATCTTAAATTTTATCTGGATTGATGGGATAGTCAACCAACAATAGCAGTTGATCAATTTTCATCCTCTTCTGAGGTTGCTCTCTTGGGGAGAATCCTCACTGATTATTTGAGGGGGAGGAGAGGGAGTGATCTATGGTGTGTCTGATTGCACATAATTTTCTCTAATAATAGGCCCTTCTAATAGAAAGGTTAGTTCTAAGCCACTTTGTTGGTTTTTCTTCCAATGAAAGATCCTTACCTACAACTCTATCAAAATTCTTCAACACTATCTAAATATTTGCAATTGGGTCATCAATATAAGAAAATTCTCTAGGATAATCTTTATCATTCTTTGTTGTGGAAACCTCATCCTTGATGAATGTAATCCATTTCTCCTTTCTATTAGCTACCTCATATTCATCATTATAATTTTTTTATCACATCTTTGTTTTCATAAACCTAATGGTGAAAGTGGACCTTCTAATACTTTTTGTAACCTCGTGTATGAAACCTTCAAGGTAAAAATCCTTGAAATTTATCTGAAATATCTTGTATTCCCCAAGCATTTCTTTCATCCTACCTTAGTCATCTATAGTTGAACTGAAATATAAAATGACAATAACATAAGGGAAAAAAGACACTTTATTTTTTTTCCTTAAATTAAACTAATCAATTTCATTCAATTACCATATAGGGTATGTGCAAGATCATCATGGAAAAAATAGGCCCTTAAGTGGAAAAAAATTCAAAACAATCAGAGTTAGGCAACTTGATGTAAAAATTTGAATAAGTTATCTATATTATCTAAAAAATATGTAAGAATATAATATGTAGCAAATTGAATGTAGTTTCTAAACTACTAGGTTTTTTTTTTTTTTTTAAATCTATTTGGTGAAAATTCTTGAAATTAAATGAGTACTTATGAAAAAAAGAAGTAGGTGTCTCTTTGACCACCCTAACCACAATAAATGATAATATTTTTTTATAATATTTGATGATAAGTGGAGGGTTCTCGTCCAAGTGATGCACATATTTTTTTGTAATTTTTTTCCAAGTAAATAATTAATTATGAATTTTATCCTTTAAAAAAATATAAAAAATTGTATGTCTAACCACCTTAACTTGGTCAAAACTTCATGAAATTCTTTTTTTTTAAATCCTATAGTATGTAAAAGCATATAATGTGATGCATGTTTCAGATTCAAAAAATGTGATACTATTTGAAAGCCATAGATGTTTTTTCAATCGCTTATCAATCGGAATTTAGTCATAATTCAAATAGAAAATGAATAATAATTATTTATTAAATTCAAAGTAAAACATAATTTATATTGGTGGAAAGTTGGGAATATCCTTTAAAATCCCTTTTTGTTTCATCAATTTTGGGTAAAAAAAATTCATTAGCCACATACCCTACACATACCCATTATATCGCAACTTTTTGGCCCATCACGATCCTGCACATACCCTATAATTTCCATGAACACCAACTTAGGTGACACATATCTAGCTAGCACATGGGGGGCTTGAGGAACCCATGCATTCTAATAACAACTAAGCTATCATAGAGGTAATAATCTCCCTAGTTATGTTGTACTCCTAACTCTAGTTTCCTATCTTTGGGAATAAGGAAATCTAAAATTTCCTTGTGCAATCTAATTCTAGGTACAAACTCATCCTTTTCATGACTTTTCTTATAAAGAAATTCTCAAAAATAACATAGTTGGAATCACTACAATGTTTGTCCCAAATATGGGTCCAAAATTGCACTAGGAGATCATTCCTCTCTTTATCTTTCATGTTCATTTTGTTATAAGGGATTCTCAATGACCTTCTTATGTAGCCTTTTTGTCTAAACCTAGGGATCCATTTCACTCTAAAGCTACTTTTGTCTTGTCAAGATTTTTCTAAAAGATGAAAGGTCTATAACCTTATTTGTGGCCACATTGAGTCTAAAAACCTCATAAATAAATTCCCTAGTTATATCCATTAGGAAACTTTCATTCAATGCCCTAATCACTCTAATATTTTCATCATACCCAAAAGAAAGGTGTCTGATGAGTTCCACATTTATAAAGACATTAGGAACAACCAGCTTCCCCAAATTATAAGTCCATACATTGTAGATAGAGGCACAATGGTTTCTTTTTCCATACCAATATAGAAATAATTCGCATCCAGTAATTGTGTCACCCTTTTCCTTCAGTTATGTATCTCTATAATTTTTGGCATTGTCTACCATCTCATCTACTGCATTAGGGATGAGGAAACACACAAGTTGTTCTGAGGAACCTAACATCTAGGCCATAATATCCTCCTCAAAGGATATTTTAGATATAGAGCTAGAGGGTTGGGTGTTTGACCAAGTCACAATTAGAAAATGATTTTAGAACAGATTTCTACACTATCCTGTTGGGACTTTACAATCTTATACAATAGATTTTGCAAACTTGATTATGATGTTCAATAATTTAACAATGGTAAATTTTTCCAAGAAGGGAATACCTATTTTTTAATTGTTCAAAGCTCAAGTTGACATGGAATAGGCGTACCTCTATGGATTTTTCGACTATGCTATAACAAAAAAATGAGACAAAAAACTACATAAAATAAAAAAATTTATAGATAAAATTAACTTAAAGGATGAGCCATCATTTGTCACATCCACCATTACTTCTTGTTGATGCGAGGGTAGTACATTCATCTACCTGTTATCAATTTTGAATGTGTTTCATCCATCTGGAAGGGAAGTAAAAATGTCAATGATGAGTTAAGCCTTGATTTAATTGAAAAGGACATATCCATCCCCTCTATCTAATGTCCAATAGGATTCTCCCACATGAGAATATCATCACATAGTTCCTTTCCAAGGTACCACAACCAAGAAAAACACATGTTGCTAAAGACCCGTGAACATGTGGAATCCTTCAATCTTCCACCACATGCCAACATTCCATGGAGACTATACACAAAACTCTTTGGAAGTTATCTCATGCCCCAGAATCAGTCTCCACTTGTGACACTTATACACCTTCCACAATTCCACAAGCCTTTTTCTCTTCATTGAAAGTCATAATGTGGAAGCACAGAAAGAAGTAGGGAAAAAATTTATATGAGCAACTTAGATGACCATAATTTACCACATGTGCAAAATCCTCTTTCCAATGCAAGATCCTAGGGAAAAGGGATGGGGAAGGCATTATAACATAAAGTTCCACAATGACTAGACCTATCAGGAAATAGGGTATGTGGGGCCGGTAAACACATGGGGCCATGACATAACAACACAACTTAAGCAAAAGGCAACCTAGATAACCATCCAATAGAAAATATAATAAGAACACAAGGGTTTAAGAGGGCTTAACGTTTTAAATCTTAGAGTCAAAGTTAGAGTTAATATGACTCTCAATACTTTTTATTTGTGGGGGTGATTCAGTTTTTCCATATTTGGCATCTTCATTGATAACTTGGACATACTATTTCCTAGAGAGCTTTTGTTTTTGCTTCATATTTGGGAGGTATGACATTTTTTTTAGATATTTGTCTATTTTTATCTCTTGGAACTTCTTGACCTAATGGATGAACCAAGGTTTTAGGTTCTAACTCCTCATAATTATCACACATGGAAAGTGAAAATGCAAATATTTCTTAGGTCTAAGAGTTTTTGGTCTACTTTGGGTGACCATCAATTTGATTTTTTCAAAAAATATGAAATTATTTACTCACAATAATAAATGTGATGAAGATATAGGCTTAATTTATATGCATGGTTTTGATAGTTTTTTATTCCATATTGAGGAATTTACTACTCCTAGGTATGTATGAGATAAGTAAAAGTATATTTTTGGTTAAATTAGTTAGGTTCATCATATGAAATTGGAGGAATAATTGGCATCACTTTCAACATATTTATTTCCTACCATTAGAGAATATTTGGTAAGATTTAAATCATTAAGGTCTTAATTGATTGGTTGTGGTAAGGATAAAATTGAGAAGGAATGAATATTCATTATTTTGTCTAATTTTAAAGATTCATTTGCATAATTCTCTAATTCCTTTTATTCTATAATGGATGGATTAGGTGATTCATTTTCCATGCCTTATTTTGAGACATTTTGTGATAGGTTGACTAGGGAACAAGTTAAACTTCATGAACATGATACATTCTCTAAGAATCAAGCATTAATTGCATCATCACCTAAAGGTAAAGGAAACAAGAATTCTAAACCTAAGATAGAATCTTGTGATACACCAACCTTTCCTAGAAAGGATAAAACTAAGAAGGAGAAACTCAAGTGTGGTTATTATAACAAACTTGGGCATGGCAAACATAATTGCTATAAAAAGGAGGTATATGAAATGAGGAAAATTTTAAATGAACATAAAATTTATTTTCCTTCTAGAGCTATTATTTCACCCTCTTCTTCTTCATGACCCCCTACATCCACACACTCAAAATAATAAGGGTGGAAATGATAAGGTAAAAGATCATGGGATGAAAGGTAAATCTCTTGCTATAACTAAAGTTGAAGAGTGTGTTAGATGGATTCTTGACTTTAGAGCTTCCAATCACATGGCATGTTCACCAAATTAGTTCTTGAAATTTGAGTGTTTCCTTACAACTAAGATATTGATGGCTAATAGTAAGTACATGGTTGTTCGTTACAAAGGAGATGTTATATGGGTGCAAGGACCTCTAGCAATGTCTTACATATTCTTGAGATTTCTGATAATCTTCCTTCTATATATTAGATTACATGTAATGCTGTAGGGAAGTCTACTGAGTTCACTCCAAATTTAGTATTTATTTGAGATTTGTATACTAGGTAGTTTTTCTTAGTGAGAAAGATCAATTATATTGCCAAGGTTTATGTCTTTTCACATTTTTCTTCTACTCCTGATGAGGATTATTTTTGTCCTTCTGATGCATTGAGTGTTGGTAGCTATTTTGAGGTTTATATTGTTCACTTGAACCTTTTTGTTAAGGTTTCTTATTTGTTCTACAGAGTTGAGCATTGACTTAATTTCTAAGACTTTAGATAAGCAAGATATCTTAATTTTTTACGATTTATCTTTGCAAGATGGTTTCATGACATGTATATCAATTTTGGTTTTGCATTCCTCTTCTTTTATACTTGGAGGACATTTTTTAGGTGGTCTCTCTCATATTTAATCACACATATTATTTGGAGGTTACTCTTGAGATTCCACATCCTTTGTCTTCTTCTTTGATTGGGTCACACTTGATTCATTTGAGACATATTCAGAGAAATTTGATGTATCTTTAGAGATATCATTCTTGAGGTTATTCCCTCTTGCTTCTTTATGGAGATGAGGTTTCCTTTGCATCGATCATTGGATTTAATTTTTTCCCAAGGGGAGATATGTTTGTAAGTCATTGGATTCTCTTTTTTCTTCAAATATTCTTTGGTGGTTTTGGAACTACTTCATTATTAGGGTACTACGTGGTATCTTTCTTTCCCTCTTATGGGGGTAATTTGTAATATATATTTGTGATGGATGTTGTGATTTGGGGGTATCATGAAATACTCCATATTTCATCACTTGATTTTATCTTCTCTCTTTTGGAGATGAGATTTTTACCATGTGGTTTTTCTCCTCTTTCTCCATTTGTGAGAGAATTCATTTGTATTTTTAGATGGGTACCTAAAATGGCCTCATAGTTGAGACCTATCTTTGTATATTTTCATTATTTACATAATAATTGCTTCTCCTTAAGTTTCACTTAATTGGGTGTGTTCTTTTAAATAGGTAATTTTCCTAAATAGTTATTATCGAGGTACTATTTACATGTTAAGTCTACCTAGGTCCTAGGAATATTTATGTTTTTTAGATAAGATTTTATCTTTCTATCTATTTTAAACATTGGAGTCCTAGGTAATTTGATGATGGATCATTTCATGCAATAATGACACAATTCATTTAATAATATTATGGAAGTCATTTAATGTTTTCTATTTGGCACTTCATCAAACCTTGTTTATATAAGCAAGGTCATTATATAATTTCTTAACATATCTCATCATCATATTTGATAGATCTTGTAGTGTAGAAAAATGTGTCCCTCTATATTTTCACACTTGTTTGGGTCCTCCTTACTAGAATTGGGCTTCTTTTTCCCTTATTTGGTTCTATTTTGCATCCATAAACATTATTTAATGCATCTTTCCAAGGATAATCTTGACACTTGACTAATGTACAATCATAATTCATAATTTTGGTTTGTATGGCCTAGATTTAGTGATCTGGGACTCATAATTCACCTTGGGCATATGGGTCCCACCTAAGTTTTCAGGCCTAAATGTGAATTTGGCATTGAACATAAAATTTCTTCAAAATTGTGTCCCAAGCTTAGTCTACTAGGAATCATGTGCCACAATTGGTGTATGAGTCCCACCTAGATTAGACCTATTTTAAATTCAAATTCTTGGTGGGATTTTATTCTCCTAGATATGATGTCAGTATTAAACATAATTTCAAGAAATTTAGTATAAATAAGTATAAATATAAGGTTATTTCACTTAATTTCATCCTAGAACTTCATAAGCAATCAAAATCACTTACACAAGAGTTCAGAAGAGTTTACAAGAGCACTCAAGATCATTCAAGAGTTAATTATCAAGAATTTTGGAGCTATATTCAAGATTCAAGCATCATGTCAAAGTCATCAATCATCATGTTCGTTTTTGAGCTAACATTTGTGATGTAGATTCTTATGATTCAAGCAAGCATTCAAGTCAAGATCCATAGCATACAATCAAGATTCAAGACCTGCTTTCATGCTATCCATTACATACAATATCATAGCCTTTTTTCCAAGGGTTTGGTGAGTTATGTAACATTGCTTATTTTTCCATTCATCATTCCTTCATTCTATTTCTATTCATTTCAAGGTTTGATTACCAAAACAGGGTTTGACCAAGGCAAACCCCTATCCACTAACAAAACAACATTGTTTCCCTCTTTTTGATGTGTGATTTGTAGATTTAGGTTGAATATCCATTGAAGAGAAAGATTGGAGAAATTTTTCAAAGTTACAAAGCTGTCAAAGTTGCCATCTATCTTGCAAGATCACAGAAAGTAACCTACAAGTCAAAATTAGTGTTTCAGACTCAGATCAGAAGGGAGAGAAGATATAGGAGACCAATAGAGGATATAAAAGTTTTAGATCAACCCTTATACTAGGATTGAATCACCACTTGTGGCATATGAGTCATAGTATACTAGATTTCATGCATTTTATGTAGATCCTGGTTCAACAGTTTCAGATGTCGGATTCAACTCAAAACCCTAAACTAGGACTAAATCACCCTTATCAACATATGAGTCCCAATGTGCTTCAAAAGTCATAATTTTAATATTGTAGATCTTGTTTCAAGCCTCTTCAGTTTTCCAGGTGCACCTTTGTTTATCTCCAATTTGTTATTCTAATTTGAGTTCATTTTCTAGGTTATATAATTAGGTTTTGCATGTTACTTCAATTACTTTTCTTTCCAAGCCTTTGCTTGGTGGTGAACTCCCTTAGTTTATTTAATCACATCCTAGGACACCTTATTTCATATCTCTTTCCCTAATTCCATCCCTATATTGATATCTCAAAGGTTTCTTTGAATGAAACTTGAGGGAAATAGGAGAAAGGTCGCAAACCCTTTTGTGTGTTCCATCTCCTAAAAGGTGGAGCCCCTATTTTCATCATTTCATTTTGGTGAAACTAGCCTTTGGGAACCTTATTTTATGATTTGGAGTGCATCATAGTCCTAGATCTATCTTACATTAACTTTGCATTAGGTCTTGCATTAGTTAAATTTTATCTAGAGTATCTAAATCTCGCATTAGTGAAAGTGCATATATGTTGCATTTTTGCATCTTGCGTCATTGAATTTCACTTAAAATTTTTAATTGCACTTATTCTAGACATCATTCAAACCAAAAAACCTAAAATTCACCCAGAATTCACTAAAATTAGTGCAAAAACCTTAATTTGGGATTCATATGCCCCTCTGGAAAATTTAGTTCCAGTACATGTTTTACCTAATTTCTAGGTATTCTATGTGGACTATTTTGCAACATTTGAATCCCTAAAAAATCCTGATTATGAATCATAATGTCCCTTTGGGTGTTTTAGTCCCATGATAGATCTGAATCTATATTTTTTAGCATTTAAAACCCTATTTTTGTGTTTTAGTTTGTTGTTGTTAGATTTTTGTTTCAATTTACTCAGTTTCTATTTCATTCATTTCATTGCATCTAGCTTAATTCATTGCTTAATTTCAAAATTGCATTTACACATTTTCATTTTACATTAGTACATTGCATTTCATCATAGATATGTGCTTTGGTAAGCTTTGGATGTCCTTGAAATCATTAGTGGATATGTCAAGTTGTGCCTTTGGAAACAACCCTAATGACATTAAACTCACTTATGCTTAATCAACTCCTAATGCATGTCCTCCTCGTAATGTTGACACTATTGGAGAAGATGATGACAACATGTACAAATTCATAAATGGTTGCCTTAACAACCTTGAGACTAATGCATCCTTTTATCCTTCTATGAAACAACCAACACAACTTTTGATGTTTGGTCTTCTACGTCCTGAAATTGAAACACAAGCTAAGCCTAAATTTCCTACAATATGTGAACCTAGTTCCTCTAATCAAGTAAACATTCAACCATCCTATGTTAACAAAGTAACCAACACATATTGAAAAGGATTCACAATCTTAAGTAAACAAGGATGTGATACAACAAATGAAAATGAAATTCATCAACTCTTAGAGAAAATACCAACTAAGGTTCCCAAAGGGATAGGATATCAAGATCCTCCTCCCAACATAAGTATCCTCCTTCCTAAAGAATAATGAATTTATCATAACAATGATAAGGATGATACGGTCATCTTAGGTCCTCCTCCTCAACATCTAACTCAAGAAATTGGTGAATCTAGCAAGCAACAAAATCCTTACAAATTGAAGAAACTACAATTCCCTGTTCATCGTTTGTAACTAAAATAACTTTACACATACTTCTAATTCAAGGACTTATTACACTACCACCCATGTGAGAAAATCAATTTCCAAATCCTAATAACTCAAACACATCACATTGTTGATACCATGTAATTTTTGGACAAAACTAATGAGAGTCGTGTGTTAAAAAAATATTCAAAAAGTTTGATATCATAGAAATAGTCCCTTAAAGCATTTCCTTTTGCTCCTTTCCATGTAATAAATGTAGGATCTTACTATTCTCACTATTACATGCTTTACATTCATGTTGCAAACCATTTCATAATGCAAGGAGCTCTTTATTGTCACTTACCTCAGCTCATTCTTGTCTTGCACACAATGGGGTAATAAATAGATAGCTTTGTCCTAGTATTGCACATGTTGTTGTCCCTTTGGCTAGTTGACCGCCTTTCGTATATGATAAAAAAGATTCAGATGTAGATGAACTACATTATAGGTTGACTCGCATGTGCCTTAATAGTCTTTTACATTATTTTTTTACATGTTTATTTTATGTGATTGCATGTGCATAATGTCATTTCCCATGTACTATTCTTTTTGACATACTTCTCTCTTGTAACATTGCTCTATTTGTACCTAGATTCTTATGTATGTCATAAACTTTTATCTTTTCTTTGTTATGTGTTTTCCTTTTGGGGATGATGCAAGGTGTTGAGACATTTAGGTATCTTCCATGTTGACCTGAAATATTTTTCTTTTTCTTTACTCTCTTTGTGTCATTCCTCTTGTTCCATGACTATTTGTTTAATGATGATAGTTTTGAGCTCTATAAAAGCATTGTTGCAAAGACATATTGACCCTGAATCCATGGATCCCTTATGTGATTTTAGGATATCATTTTGGTGGAAACCACTTTTCATGATGTAGCTTTATTTGGAAACATATGACTTGGCATAGGGATTTCCAACAAAGCTCTCATGCCCTCTTTACTATTAGCATTTATCATTTACTACTTAAAAGTAATTGTTGGGTGATCCCACAATACTGTTTTACAATTTTTGGCCAAACTGGACACTGAAATAATTTTTTCTAACTAAATATTCACTTTTCGGCACCTATAGCGGCTAAACCATGAGGAATTTGAAGATGATGAAAACTAGAGTTTTGTGACATTTTGTCTATAAATTCTAAATATATTTTTTTCAAAAGTTTTTGAATTAGATTACACTTCTTTTTCCATCTCCCTCAAAAACTATTTTTTTCAAAAAATAGCATTTTTAAGGAGTGACGCTCACCATATAATGCATAACTTTTTTTCCACGAAGGATAAAATTATAATTTTTTGAATTTAGATTTGTAACTATGATATCTAGTGCTTCCAATTGGTTAGATAGTGCTTTATTGAATATTTATTCCTTAATAAAGTTTCGAAGTCAAACCAATTACAATTTAGACATAGCCAGACTGTATAATGCGTAAATTTTTTTGTATGTATCGAATTTTATTTATTTTTGTTGGATCAAGGACTTAAATATCTAGTGCACTCATATTTTTCAATATTTTTTATAATCTTCTATTTTTCCACATGTGCAGAATAGATAGCTTAATTTTTTGGTAAAAACCTATGTTTAATAAAACTAAAAAAATAACTAGATAATAAAACCAAAACATATTTAAATGATATTCATTGGATAGCTTGTTTCGAGGACTACCATCATCTAGTTGGGTTCGTAAATTTTGCTCCATTTTCATCCTCAACTTGAGCTTTGAAGAGAATTTTTTTTTAATTTTGGTGCCTAAGGGGAAGAAGGGGAAAAGGGTGGTTCAAGTGAACTAGTGTTCAGGAAAACCTCAAAAAAATGTTAGATCAAATATGGGTTTGGTCGAACCATTTCAAAATAATATAAAAAATAGATTGAAGGGTTGGTTCGAGTGGACTACTAATAGATGTCTACTTGAACCCCCGAACAATGAATCCATTTTATTTTAAATTTTTTTTCCATATTTTCAATAGTTTTATTTTATAATATATAAATCATATATATTATTAATAATTATAAATAATATACTATAAACTTATATATTATAAATAATTATAATAAATATTATAATATCAATATCAATATACTTTTGAATTAATGGGTTCACCCCACAATGTGACGGTAAAGTCACAGGCCATGTTGATAGGGCATCAGAGGTTCAAATCACACCAACTGAAGTATGGAGGATGACAAAAGGTGGTCGGTGAATGTTGGACAGTGTTGATTCAAATTTAGGAGGAAGTAGGGAGGCTTGATGGTGATTGATCGATGATCAGACCTGGAGTATTGGAGTCCAAATGTTGGAGGCCGACAGAGGAACGAAGGTAGATGATGGAGGTTGCCTGACAACAAAAATAGAGTGAAGGGTGTTGAAAGGGAGGATGTGGCTGTGCTAATAGCTAGAGGTCAAGGTAGAGCCGACTGATGCAAGATGTAGCAAACCCACTAGAAAGAGGATGTGGTGGAGGGATCAGGGCTCATGGAGAGATAAGGAGAGAAAGAAGAGAGAAGGTAAGTGGTTGCGGGAGAAAAGGAGTGGAGAAGGGCATAGGAGAGGAGGCTACAGGAGAGAGGAGTGGAGAGACAAGAAGAGATGAGGAGAGGAGGAGGCTTTGGATGAAAGGAGTGGTGGTGAGAAGGAGGTTGCAGGAGGAAGAAATGGAAGCAACAAGAGAATAGTAGATAAGTGGTGGTGAGAAGTTGGTTGTGGGAGGAAGGAAAAATAAGTGGTGAGAAGGGAGTTGCAAAGGAGGTCCGAGGAGGAAGCAGAGATGCAGGAGGATGGACGGTAGAAGGGGTTGAGATAGTGGTATGGGGGTTTGGTCTAGGAACTTGGTGCACAGTCAACTCACCCATCGACGACTGTTGATGGTTGTTTTTGAAACATAGACACAGTGTCTTAATGAGCACAATGGAGAGATAAGGAGAGATTATGGGGATGCGGTCCCCCAAAAAAATGTGGCCACACTGGTTCATAGCTCCAGTCAAAAATGCTTGAGGATAAAAAAATATATACTTTTGAATTAAGTACATTAAAAAATATATTGTGTAAATAAATATAAAATTATAAATAAACAAAATTTAAAATAAAAATAATAATAATATATTATAATTTATAAAAAGAAAATATTTATTTTAAATATAAAATGTTTAGTTTAAACATAATATTTTTCAAAATATTATTTTCCCTCATCAATAATGAGGTAGTGGTTGTTAACTGTATAATTAAAATATGCAACTGATTGAGAAAGGTCATCAAAAAACAAGACTTTGACATAGGAATCATAAGGATCATTTTAGATTTTTCTGATAACCAATTAATGAATGACATGCTATGAACAATGTGGATGAGAAAAAACAAGCAAGTAAAATATCAGGATATGGAGAGAGACAAAGAGAATTGGAGATAGGTAAATAGAGATGGTGAGAGGGGGAGAAAAATATGGGAAGATAGAGAAAGGGAGAAAGAAACAGGGGGAGATAGAGATATATGCAAAGAGAAAGAGAGATTGAGAGATATATGGGAAGAGAAAGGGAGAGAGTGGTAGAGATAGAGAGATAGATAGGGGGATAGGGATGAAGTGATGTAGGGAGAGATGGGGACACATAGAGAGAGGAGGGAGATAGAGAGAGAGGGAGAGAAAGGGTTAAGGGTAGAGGGGAGAGAGATAGAGGGATTGAATGAGAGAGGGAGACCTAAGAGAGGGAGAGGAGGTAGGTGGGAGAGAATTTAGAGAGATAGAGTGAGGGAGGGAGTGGGAGAGAGATAGAGGGTATAGGGTTAAGAGTAGAGGGTAGAGGGTTTAAGGGTTTAGGGTAGAGGGTAGAGGGTATAGGTTTTAAGAGTGTAAGGGTAGAGGGTAGAGGATAAATGGCTTTAGGGTTTAATGGTTTAAGGGTTTAAGGGTTTAAGGCTTAATGTTAGAGGGTAGAGGGGAGAGAGATAGAGACTTGATTGAGGAAGAGTTGGTAGGGAGAGAGACTTGAGAGATAGAGAGAGGGAGGGATAGATAGAGAGGAGGAGGGCAGCCATGCTGGTTTAGGTGGGTTTAAGGGCTAATGGTAGAGGGGAGAGAGTGGCGGAAGGCAGGAGGGAGACTCCATGAGAGAGGAGTGGTGGTGAGAGATAGAGGGCAGAGGGCAGCAATGGCTCTAGGTCTACGGGTTAAGGTAAAGGGAGAGAGGAGAGGAGGTGTGAGGGAGAGACCTTGAGAGAGAGACAGAGAGGAGTGGGAGAGAGATAGAGGGTAGAGGGTTTAAGAGTTAAGGGTATAGGGTAAAGGGGAGCTTGAGATAGGAGTGAGTGATTGAGAGAGAGATACCTAAGAGAGGGAGAGGGAGAGGGTAGGAGGGAGAGACTTGAGAGAGAGAGAGATTGGGGGAGAGATAAAGGATAGAGGTTTAAGGGTAGAGGGTTTAAGGGTTAAGAGTTTAGGGTTAAGGATAGAGGGGGAGAGATAGAGGGAGTGAGTGAGAGAGAGAGATACATAAGAGAGGGAGAGGGGTAGGAGGGAGAGACTTGAGAGAGAGAGAGGAGAGGGGTAGGGAGGGAGAGACTGGAGAGAGAGAGAGGGAGGGAGTGGGAGAGAGATAGAGGGTATAGGGTTAAAAGTAGAGGGTAGAAGTTTTAAGGGTTTAGGGTTTAAGGGTTAAGTGTTTGTGCCATAGAAAAAAGGGCCCTTTGCTTGAAAAGGGATTAATTCATGATAAAATGGACTTAATGAGGTCTTAATATAGTTTTGTGAGGTATTTTATGCATCCACACTAGGTCTTTGACCCTTGCAAATCAAATAACATGCATTTAACGATATCATGTAAAGGTGTTGTAAAGTCTTGTAAAGGACTTTCACGCTTTTATAGACTTAATTAATCTACTTATCCCTAATTCAACATTATAAAATGTGTTCAATAACATTATCACATCAATCTAGAAGGTTCTTAACTTGAACTTAATGATAAACTAGTGTTGTAATGTTTCTTGCACATTCACATTGGTTTTTGTGCCTTCCTAGGCTATGTGGACCTCATTTTAGTGTTGTAAAGTGTATTTAATACACTTTCACATTGAATTTTGTGTCCCAATCCCTATTTTACATTTACATCATCACTAATAGGCTCCTATTAACCCCTATTGTGCATCCTGAGGCATAATTTGATCAAATAACTGACATAGTCATCATATAAGCCTAATTTTCTTACTTCTTAACATTCCAGCTAGCAAAAATGGCCCCTATGGGAACCATTCACAATTAGTGGTGAATTATTCTGATCTAGGTGTGACTCATTTTCCATTAGTGGCGAATGAGTCCCATTTGAGCCATTTTTGGGGTTTTGAGTGGGAAAAATTAGGTTTTAAGTTTATTTTTTCTCCATGTCAGCCTTAAGGATCTAATTAATAGGAAAATAAGGTGAATTTCCTATAAAATCACCTCTCTTAACTCATTTTTACATACATTAACTCAATTCACATCCATTCTTCATTATTCAACCTCTAATCTTTCATCTCAAGTCAAGCAACTTAGGGTTTTATCATTGTAAGCTATCAAGAAAGCTTCTAAAGACATTCAACGGCTGAATCTTCATGTCTTCCTATAGAATTTAAATATCTATCATCATGGAAAGGTAATCTATTCCATTGTTTCATGTTTCATTACTTTATTTCATCATTTTGGTTTAATTATCTAAACAGGGTTTGACCAAGGAAAACCCCAATGCCCTAACAATCAACATTTCTTCTCCTCTTCTTCAGTGTTTGTAGATTTAGGTCTCTTGGAGGTTTGGAAATAATTTAATTTTAAGTTACAAGGTTGCTAAAGTATTCTCCTTATTCATCAAGTCAAAACATTAACAAAAAGTCACTTTCAGACCCGAATCTGACAATTTCAGAAGCGAAAACTTGTAGGAGACAGAAGTGCAGATCTAACTCCACATAATCAACTCTTGATTTTCTAGATTCCTGTAGGTTGAATAATTCACCACCCATAGAAAATGAGTCCCACCTATAGGCCTAAAAAATGATTTTTTCATAATTTAGGTCCCAGCAGTCAAAAACAAGTTTCTGAAAGTTTTTACCAAAAGCAGGACTAATTCACCATGCATAGTGAATCAGTTTGAATGGCCTTTATCAGAGGTTTCTGAGACATTCCAAAATATTCTAGTGACATCATTCTTCCTCCAGATGCACTCTTTTTAGTATCATTCATTTCTATTTTCATTTACTTAATTTTCTAGTTCATTCTTGCATAACACAATTTGTTTTCAAACAAGTCATATTTCTTAGGTTTTGCATGTTTAATCAATCAATTAGTTCATCTAACTACATTTATATCATCTCATTGAGTCACATATACATCATATATATCTTAATTTGAATGAACCTGCTATATTTTGGGTGAGGGATCTATCTCTTTCCATTAGCTAAAAGACCCTAATTGAGTAAAAGAGACAAAGCATTCCTAGTCCCTAAAATATTTAGTTCATTTTGGTGAACTTTCTTTTCAAATACTTCTCTTTTCTAATTTGTATTCCTTCATCATCATTGACCTAGTTTACATTAGGATTTGCATGATTCATTTGCATGCTAGGTGTTACAATTTGTATTCATAGAAAAATGCATAATAGGTGGCATTGTTGCATCTTTAATCATTGAAAACTTTTAAAATTATGCATTTTTCATTCAGGTTTGATCATAGCACTAAGAAAGCATCAACATCAATCAAAAATTTCTGAAAATATTTAAAAAATTTCGTACTGGGACTCATTCGCCACCTTCGGCGAATCAATCCCTTTTGACCCCCGAAACAACATTTTACAGAACACAAAAATTTGTTTCTAGGCTTCTATTTGGTGCCTTAACCTGTATATATTAGTTAGTTGCATTTCTATAGCATGTATTTCACTAGATCTCACTTAACATTGCTCATTTCATGCATTGTTTCATGTCATTTTCTGATTGGTGCATAGTGTAATTAGAACATTCCCTTGTTTCATATCTAAAAATTGCATTTCATTAAATTGCACTTCATTTACTTTTTACATAACATGTTCTTTAAATGTTCCTTTGATTTTATTAAACATGGATTCTATAAGCATAACACTCCCTCTTATGATTTTTATTTTTATTACAACTATGAGGAACATTGTGTAGACCAAAATAATACATTACCCATTGGTGTGAATAGAGGTGTAGACAATCATAACACACATACTTTTTCTTCTCCCAATACCTCTCCTATTATTGATGAAGGTATCTTGGTGGAAGAAGTTACAAGTCTTGAGGTTCTTGATTGTCCCTTTCCTTATTCCCCTTTGGATGATGTTAGAAAACAAGAATGCAAAAGCATAGACACCCTTGATCCTCCCTTCCCTAATGCTCCTCCCATTTGGGAAGATCTATTGGAAACTCACATTGGTCCTTCTCTTGATGCCTCTCCCACTTGTGACGAAGCTAATTTACAAATTTTAACCTTAGATGAACATCTTACAAGCTCTCCTAGTATGGTAAACAATATGGAACAAGAGAATGAGACTTTAGAAAAAACAAACAATCTAATAGAATCTTCCCCTAATCCCCCCACTATCAATTATCAAACACATTCAACCATTAATAACCCCCTTAGTGGTGATGAATTTATTTTGGATGAACCAAACCTTAATTGTCATGAACATGTGGTTTGTTTTTCTCCTATGAACTCTCCTTCTAGGAGGATATTGTGAGCCAAGACAAAAATAATATCCTCTTCGAAGATAATGAAAAATCTCACTTGTTACGGGATGTTAACAATATTCAACCTCACCACACCATTTACCCACCTTCACGTCCATTTCATCCTTCCAATAAACCTAAACTCATCCTTTACCCACCATCCCATCCCCTTCATCCCTCTAATCAACCCCGACACACCCTCTATCCCCCTAACGCTAATGTATCACAACAATCTAATAACGATATTATTGCTCATGTACATATAACACCTAAAATAATCCACAACCACTACAGCCAACCCCACCCTCTTTACCTTTACCCAATCTACCTAGTCCTCTTCATTACCTCCCACACACAAAGGAGTATGAACTTATTGAACAATTAAAGAAAACTCCTCCCAAGATTTCCCTTTTGGATTTACTTCCAACCTCACCAACTTATCACTATATTCTTCAATCCGCCTTAAACCAAATCATAATTCCTTTTGGTACAACTCTAAATGATGTAGTAGCTCTCATCCATAAAAATAATCTTGACATTACCTTCCATCAACATGAGTTCCCTCCTTTGGAGTTGGGTAAACAACATGATGCCTTTATGATCATTGCTCAATTCCATCACACAGGTATCAAGCACACTCTCATAGATAATGGTTATGCCCTTAATGTGTGTAGTGTGAGTCTCCTTGATTGATTAAAAGTTGATTGATCATAAATAACCCTTGATTCTATCTCTATTTTGAGGATTTGATAATACAACAAAGCAACCACTTGGTGTAATCACTTTACCTATTACGGTTCGAGTGGTTACTTTGCAAACTCCTATTCATGTCATGCCTTATGATCTTTTGTACAATCTTCTTTTAGGTAGACCATGGATTCATGAGATGAATGTAGTGCCTTCAACCATTCATCGTATAATGAAATATGTTTATAACAATAACATTTATTAGATTGAAGTAGATCTCGAGCCTAAAAGTTTCTTGCACCTATTAAAAGGAGCTACAAGTCCTTTGAAAACATTGATTCCAACATCCAAGATAGTTCCTCTTGAAATTGAACACAACAATGAGGGATCACCATCTAAATTATTCAGTGATGATTAGGGATCCTTAGACTTCACACCATCATTTATGGGTGAATACATAGTCACACAAAAGAAAGATGAGACACAAGGACAACCAACCATCATGTCAATGCAGAATTCGGATAACCCTTCAAAAGCATCCACCTCAAACACTTTAGACAACAAAGAAAACTCCACAATAACCCTTGACAAACACAACAATGAACAACCACCCGATTCCAAAGCAATGAAACAACTTTATGGAAAAGGGTATGAACTCATGAAATGACTTGGATATAGTGGAAAAGGATGTGTTGCTCGAGAACAAGGTATATGCAACCCTATAGAGCCTAACAGACAACAAATAACTCATGGTCTTGGTTATTGTCATTTGATCAAGATCAACAAGCCTTCACTCAACATCAACATTCTCACACTTAACTCATCCTTCATAACTGGTGGTCTTGAACATCATCCTTCATCCAATATTCAACACATGACTTCACCTTCACTTAATGTCATCTCAAAAAATGTTCATAATTTGAATTCCTTAGATTTTGTATCCTCCTCTAATAGAAAGGATAAAAAATCGCAATCTAGAGACACTTGTGAAAGTATGACATCTACTACTAAGCAAGTTGTATCCTCGAAACAAACTACAAGACCACCTTCTCCCATTGATCAAGAGGGTATCTTATCGAGACTCCTCCAAGATCACTTGATCACCCTCCCCCCTAGAACTTGAAAGGAATGTTATGATAAGACTTCCTTTTGTGCATTTCATAGAGTTCATGGTCACTTCACTAATGAATGTCATGCTTTGAGTCGTAAAATTCAACATTTTCAAGAGTTTGGTATGCTTCCCAATGTGGGGGAATCTAATTCCTCTAATTGGTATTGATTTTCAATCTAGCATATAGTTCATCAATCATTTTTGCTCACCTTTGTCCTACACTAAGTGGGGGCAAGGGGTTCGGTAGCCTTGTCCTTGTATGTCACTTGTTGTTGCCTCCTTTGGCTAGTCATTAACCTTTCATGAATACATAAGAGCAAGCCTGGGATGTGGACGACATTCCCTATGTTGGCTCGTATATGATATAGTTCTCTTTTCCATGATGTAGCTTATTGGAAAAATATGACTTGGCATAGGGCTTTCCAAGTAAGCTCTCACGTCCTCTTCCTCTTCTACTTTAAAGGAATTTCTTAGTATAGGTGCTCACAACTACTTTAAAGTGGGGGCATACATCACAACTCACATTTCATTGTGTGATTTCTCTCTTCTTGTGATGCGTCCTTTTCTTGGTGGAGTCATTGGTCATGATTCCCTCCAAGAGCGTGATACTTAGTTTACACTTATCCTCTCTTGGAGACATTAAGCATGATGTTCCCTAAGATGAGACCTTCCACAAACAAAGCAAAATCCCTTTGAACAATCCTTACACTTTTCTGCATTAACATTGTCTATGAGTGTCTTGCATATGAAGTTTTTCTTACCTCATAGAGCTTGAAAAACATTTTCTTTTGTGGCGCCTTGTTAAATTTATCAAGAGGTATAACTTTAATATGGTTGAGTGGGAAGCCCACCTAGCGGCATTACTTTTCACCATAGCCACCTTTGTGTTTGTGAGTGCATACCAACCCTTTTAGGCTTTCTCACCCCGCAGACAACTAGTTCCATGGCCACAGAGTGAGTACATGTGGGCCTTCTCACCCAGTGGATTATTATGTGTTCTATCACCCCAGAGTGAGTACACATTTCCTTTCCAAACAATTAGCCTAGATCTGATCCACAACTAGTTGGACAAATGATCGAAGCTTAATTCATCCTTTCTTTCTTATCTTTCTCTATCTTGCCATTGCATGATTTTGTATCTTGGGGGATTGACTTAGGATCTTCGATCCTGGGGGCTTGTGCAACCTTTTTTTATCTTTTTCATTCTTCTTCATCTACATCTATGTATGAAGACATCTCTTGAATGTCTACTTTAGTGTGAGTTTGAAGTAAGTTCATCCTCTCACTAAAGTGGGGGCTAAATGTGTCATAGAAAAAAGGACCATTTGCTCAACATGGGATTAATTCATGATAAAATGGACTTAATGAGGTCTTAATATAGTGTTGTGAGGCATTTTATGCATCCACACTAGGTCTTCAACCCTTGCAAATCAAATAGCATGCATTTAACGACATCTTGTAAAGGTGTTGTAAAGTCTTGTAAAATACTTTCATGCTTTTCTAGACTTAATTAATCTATTTATACCTAATTCAACATTATAAAATGTGTTCAATAACATTATCACATCAATCTAGAAGGTTCTTTACTTGAACTTAATGATAAACTAGTCTTGTAATGTGTCTTGCACATTCACATTGGTTTTTGTTCCTTCGTAGGCTATGTGGACCTCATTTTAGTGTTGTAAAGTGTATTTAATCACACCTTCACATTTAATTTTGTGTCCCAAGCCCTATTTGACATTTACATAATCACTAATAGGCCCCTATTAACCCCTATTGTGCATCCTAAAGAATAATTTGATCAAATAACCGACATAGTCATCATATAAGCCTAATTTTCTTACTTCTTAACATTCTAGCTAGCAAAAATGGCCCCTATGGAGCCCATTCACCATTAGTGGTGAATTAGTCCCACCTAGGTGGGACTCATTTGCCATTTTTAGGGTTTTGAGTGGGAAAAATTAGGTTTTAAGTTTATTTTTTCTCCATGTAGGCCTTAAGGATCTAATTAACTAGAAAATAAGGTGAATTTCCTATAAAATAACCTCTCTAAACTCATTTTTACATCCATTAACTCAATTCACATCCATTCTTCATTATTCAACCTCCAATCTTTCATCTCAAGTCAAGTAGCTTAGGGTTTTATCATTACAAGATATCAAGAAAGCTTCTAAAGACATTCAACTGTTGAATCTTCATGTTGTGTTACAAAATTTCAAGATCTATCATCATGGCAAGGTAATCTATTCCATTGTTGTATGTTTCATTATTTTATTTTATCATTTTGGTTTAATTATCTAAATGGGGTTTGACCAAGGCAAACCCTCATGCCCTAACAATCAACATTTATTCTCCTCTTCTTGTGTGTTTGCAGATTTAGGTCTCTTGGATGTTTTGAAATCATTGAAGGTCAATTTGCAAGGTTTCTAAAGTCTTATCCCCATTCATCAAGTCAAAACATCAACAAAAAGTCACTTTCAGACCCGAATTTGACAATTTCAGAAGCAAATACCTATAGGAGTCAAAAGTGCAGATCTAACTCCACAAAATAAACTCCTAATTTTCTAGATTCTTGTAGGTAGAATAATTCTCCACCTATGTAAAATGAGTCTGACCTGTAGGCCTAAAAACTAATTTTCTTAGAATTTAGCTCCCGGTAATCAAAAATAGGTTTCTGAAACTTTTTACCAAAAGTAGGAATATTTCACCATGCATGGTGAATCAGTCCTAGTGGCCTTTAGCAGAGGTTTATGAGACATTCTAGAATCTTCCAATGGCATCATTCTACCTCCAGTCTCATTCATTTATGTTTTCATTTACTTAAGTTTATAGTTCATTCTTGCATAACATAATGTGTTTTCAAACAATTCTTATTGTTTAGGTTTTGCATAGTTAATTAACAAATTCCATAGCTTAATTTCACTTAGATCATTCCATTTACATCATAAAACACCACACACATCCTAATTTGAGTGAAATACTAGTGCATTTTGGCCTAATCTTTCTCCTTCTAGGTGAAAAACCCTAGGAGAGCTAAGAAAGATAGTAGGTTCCAAAATACTTTGTTTAAGGGTTAAGGGTAAAGGGGAGCTCAAGAAAGGAGTGAGTGAGTGAGAGAGAGAGAGACCTAGGAGAGAGGGAGAGGGGGTAAGAGGGAGAGACTTGAGAGAGAGAGAGGGAGGGAGAGG
>VDFB02063533.1:0-23052 GCA_007258455.2 Sequoia sempervirens | reverse complement strand
TAGGTTTATATTCCAACACTCTTCCTTAAACATAACTGCACAGTCAACCATGCCCAATCTGTTTCTTTGAAAAATGAAATTATCTCTTCCCAGTGCCTTTGTGAAAATATCTGCACTTTGCTCTTCTGATCTGCAAAACTCTAAAAATATGTCACCATTGTTAATTAATTCCCTAATGAAGTGATACCTGGTATCAATATGCTTGCTTCTCTTATGAAAGACTGGATTTTTTGAGAGAGCTATGGCTGAATTGTTATCACAGTAAATTTTTGTTGCCTCCATTTGTTCATTTTGCAATTCTTTCAAAATTCTTCTCATCCAGACTGCCTGGCATGCTTTTCCACTTGTGGCTTCTACATACTTCGCTCACCGATGAAAGATGACTATTGGTCAGCTTCTTTGAAGACGAGACAACTCCACCCCAAAATTAAATACATACCTGCATCGCTTTTTCTGTCATCAATGCTGCCAACACAGTCACTGTCTGTGTATCTTATGAGTTTGAACTCATCTGAACTTGAATACTTAATGCCAAAATTTCTTGTTCCACTTACATACCTTAAAATTTTCTTCTCAGCTTTTCAATGGGTGTCTTTTGGTGTTTCCATAAACCTAGAAATCAAACTTACTCCATACATAATGTCTGGCCTTGTGGCTGTGAGATACATGAGACTTCCAACAAGCCTCTTAAACAAAGTTGGATCAACATTAGACCCTCTATCATCCTTGCTTAGTTTCAGACCTGTCACTATAGGTGTTGGTGCTAGTTTGCACTTCATCATATTAAACCTTTTCAAAATGTCATTTGCATATTTTGACTGTGAAATAAAAATACCATTTTCATTTTGATTCACTTCAATGCCCAAAAATACTTCATCAGACCTAAGTCTATCATTTCAAATTCTTTCTTCATGTCTGCCTTGAACAGATCAATTGACAAATTTCCAGTGAAGATTAAATCATCAACATATAAGCATACTATCAGTATTTCACCTTCTTCATTCATTTTTGTATACAGTGTGGGCTCACTGCTACATCTATTAAATCCATTCAACAAAAGATAACTGTCTATTCTGCTGTACCAAGCTCTTGGGGCTTGCTTCAATCCATACAGTGCCTTTTTCAATTTGTAAACTTTGTCTTCTTGACCCAGAATTTCATATCCAGGTGGTTGATCCACATAAACTTCTTCTTCTAAATAACCATTTAAAAAAGCTGACTTCACATCCATTTGAGATACAAACCACTTATTCTGAGCTGCTAAAGCTAAAATCATCCTTATAGTATCCAATCGCACTACAGGTGCAAATGTTTCATTGTAATCAATTCCAGGCTGTTGTGAATAGCCCTTTACAACCAATCTTGCTTTAAGCTTCTGAACTTCATCTTTTTCATTCAATTTGGTTTTATAAACCCATTTCACTCCAATGACATCTTTGTCTTTTGGAAGACTGACTAGATCCCATGTCCGATTCTTTTCAATTGCTTCAATCTCTTCATCCATAGCACTTACCCATTTATCATCTTTGACTGCATCTTCAAAATGAACTAGATCTTCTATTTGAGAATAAAATGCACAAAGAGAAATCTGATCTGAATTATTCTCACCTTCATTTTGCTCATATATATCTCTTATGCTTCTGATTTTCTGTCTTCTCAGACTTGCCAATGTAGGATTTGACATATCACTTGAACTTGTGGAATGTGGACCTGATGGTCCTGCTGTAGATGGTGTTTGTTGTCCTCTTGTTGGACTGCTTCCTTGAATGCATGAGGTTGTTCTTACAATTGATGTTGGTGTCACTTGTGGACTACTTTGTTGAGCTTGAATGGGAGTGGTAGGAGTCACAATAGCTGGAATATTTGTTGATGTTGAAACTTCATTCTCCTCTTGAGTTATACTAGCTGAAATATTGACTGTCTTCTCAATGCTTCCATCCCATGCTTCATCTTCTACAAATTGTATATCTCTACTGATTATAACTTTCTTTTTTGTTGGATTATAGAGTTTATAAGCTTTGGATTCTTCACTGTATCCAACAAATATACATTTTTCTCCTTTGTTATCTAGCTTCCTTCTCAATTCATCAGGCACATGTGCATATGCTACACATCCAAATACTCTCATGTGAGTAACACTATGTTTTCCCCGTCTGCTTTCTGCACCATATTCATACCACTTTTTTGTTGGCACCTTATTCCATTATATAGCTCTAATAAGATATCATTACCAATATTCATTTGACAAATGTTTGGGTTTCAACAACATGCTTCTAGCCATTTCCATGATTGTTCTATTTTTCCTTTCAACTATTCTATATTTTGGCTTCAGGTGTGTATCTAGCTAGAATCGCTTAGAATTCCATGATCTTTTGCAAAAATTAAAAATTCTCTTGAAATATATTCACCACCTCTATCCGTTTCAACACTTTGATATATAATAACCACTTTTGTTTTTAACCAAATTTTGAACTCGGGATTTAAACAGATCAAACACTTCATGAAATAAACCCATGTTTTCTTGAATAATCATCATCAATGAATGTCGTAATAAAAACTACCACCTATTGAAGGTGTTTGCATAGGTCCACACAAATCAATGTATAATTTCCAAAGGCTTTTGCTCTAGTTGCCTTTCTCGGGCCGAAAATGATTCTCTATGTTGTTTCCTAAAATGCACCCCTTCACATACCCTTTTGGTTTTTCTATTAAAGGTAGTCCCTTGACCATGCCTTTCCTATGAAGCAAATTTAAACCTCCAAAGTTGAGATGCCCAAATCTCAGGTGCCATAACCAGTTTTTATCTTTTATCCCAGCTTGAAAGATTTTATGCACTATTGCAGTAGTTTCTTCTCTACTCACTTGTGAATTCATTAAATGTTGTGCTTGAGCATAATTTATATTCAACTGCCTTATCTTTAAGGGAAACATTCTCGTTGTTTGTCATTCCTCGACTTTGCAATAAGCCGTTGCTTGGGTATTTGTCTAAAATTGTGCACGCATTCACTCTTGAAGGTTAATTTATAATCTTTTGGAACCAAATTTTGCCCTACACTCATTAAGTTATGTTTTAGACCAAAACACAAAAAATACACATCCAAATATACTTTTCTCCTCACAGTTAGAATATTGACATCTCCTTTTCCCTTGACTGACACTTTGTTGTCATTACCCAATGTAACATCAGACTTTACATTCTCATCTAAACTTGAAAACATTTCTAGATTCCCTATCATATGATTGCTACAGCCTGAATCTAAAAACCATACATCTTTCTCATTTGCTTGAGCAACATTATAAGCTAAAAACATTGTACTCTTATCTAAATTCTGATTTTGACCTTCTCTTGAAAAATTTGCATTTTGTCTATTATTGTCATACTGCTTCTTTCTATACTCATTCATATAATGCCCATATTTTTTATAGTAGTGACATTGGACTTGAGATTTATCATACCTTTGATTTTGTGACTGATTCTGTGTGGGGTTTTGGCTTGAGCCTTGATTGCTGCCTCTTCCACTTGAACTTGATAGACTGTATATTTCACCTCTATAAGAGTTTCTTCCTCTTCCTCTTGATCTACCTCTGCCTCTTCCTTGACTGACTGAAGCCTGAGTTCCGAAAGCATGCTCCAGTGATGTATCTGCTGACCTTTTCAGCCTTTGTTCATGAGAAATTAGAGATGCATACAACTCATCAACTGAGAACTGTGAGAGATTCTTTGTCTCCTCTATAGCAACTACAACCGGTAGAAATTTTGTGGGAAAACTCCTTAAAATCTTTTCAACAACTCTAGTATCTTCCAGATTCTCTCCATGAGACCTAATTTGATTAACCACCCTAATGACTTAGGTGTATAATGAATCTACAGATTCGTTGTCCTTCATACATATTGTTTCAAAATCTCTTCTCAGCATTTGTAGCTTTGTTGTTTTAACTTTTTCCATGCCTTGATAGGATGTTTGAAGTATGTCCCATGCTTGTTTGAACTTTGTTGCTGCTAAAATCCTTGGAAAAATGCTCTCATGCACAGCTTGAAACTACAAAATGCCTTTGGAGTCTTTTCTTCCTTGTGTCTTTAATAAGTCTTTCTCTGCTTGTGTTAAAGCATTGTATGCTAATGCATCTGCTGGCTCTGCAAATCCATTCTCTACTAAATCCCATATATCTTGTGAGCTAAATAGTGCTTTCATGGTAATTGACCAGTACTCATAATTCTTTCCATTAAACTATGGAATTTGTGGGTTTGTCAAGCTTGTGCTTGTCGGCCATTTTTGAAATTTATCCGCATAATCATGATGTACCATTCTATAATCAAACTTGCTCCGGATACCATGTGGAAGGCCAGAGGCAGAGTGGGAATTCTCACCAGAAAATAAAACTTAAAAAATTCTTCAACACAGAAAGGCCGCCGCCGCTAATTTTCTGTATGCTCACATTCCCATTAAAAAATTAAAAGTAATTACAAATACAAATATATGATGAAGTAAAAAATCATGTGAAAAAATATTCACGGAAGAGAGGGCCCGACAAATTTTTTATTACAAATTACCTAACTTTTTCCCGTCAAAACATATTTAATAAGGCGTCCTTTACAACAATATAAAAACTTAAATATTAAATTTTTTCGTATCCCGAAATATCTACTGGCAGAGGCAGCTTGGAGAAGGTTCCCCACTGTATTGCAATGGGTAAAACCCATATTGCGTATCACGGGCAGCGGTTAGTTGACGGCACGGTAAACGGCGGTAAACAGCTGGCGGTTAAAGATAAAACAAAATTGCAATGGGGTCTCCCGCGGTATCGCAATGGATATTTTATTTATTGCGATATCGCGGGCAATGGCTGGAGGTGACGACAGCAGTTAGGTTTATATTCCAACAAAATGTACATCCAGAATGCTGGATAGACACGGGTCCAATTTTTACTTTAACATGGCATTAATTTACGTAGCTAAAAACAGTTATTAAAAGATACATTTAATAGAATAGTTTGAAAGTAGTTTCAAGTTAAATAGCATCACCATATAGTGGTTTTTAAAGAAAGGTAGAGGTGATGCTAAATTATGCCACTTTGTTGGCTTTAATGCCATACATGTATGTTATCATCAAAGCCTTTCTATAGAGGATAAAAATGTCCATAAAGTGCAAATTCAAAAATAGATTTGAATTACTTATAAGTAAGGTAATATTTAAAATTATATATATATATAATGTCCAGATTATCTTAATCCATTACACTGATAAACGTACATCCTTAAATACTTTCATTTTCTTTTCAAAAAAGAATAAACAAGACTTGACTCAACTAGGTTAGGCTTAACCTATTGGCTTAGTTTGATAACTCAATTAATCTTAATACTCAAATTCACTTGACAAGGTTTAAAGTAGACTTACATGAATGTGTGGAAAATCAAATGGCATAACTTCATTTCCCGAAGTCTATTCTCTTCTTCTGGGTGATACTCTTCCTCTCCCTTTGGAGGGCAAGAAATAATCCTGTATTTCACTTAGAAAAACACGTTTGTAAAATAAAATGACTTAATACATCTCATTGTATATAATTTCATCAAAATATTACATATCATAATGATATTATCATGTATCAAAATTGTATTTTAACGTAAAATTTAAAAGTAATTTGGTAAAGCAAAAAAGGGGCGTAACAAAAAAACTATTTTCACATGTAAAAAATTTATCAATCAAATTAAATAGGTTTGAAATTCTACATTTTGAAAGCTTACTTCAAATGCTATGATCTTGAAAATTATTTTGTCATCTTACATCCATTTGTTGGCCCAACTTAAGGTTTGAAACATAAAATTATGAGAAAAATTAGGCGACATAGGGTAAATAGTCTAGCACTTGGTTGACCATAAAAATTATTAAAATTTTCATATGTAAATAAAACATCATAGCTTAATTTATATCTCAAACAATCCAAAAGTATACTTTCATATTTTTCATTTTGGAAATTTGTTGATGGGAAGAATGTTTTCTAAGAGAATTTTACTCACATTTTTAGAAATTTTGGAAGGAAAAATATTCAAAAGAAAAGATTATTGTGACACTTTTTTGTGGATGATTGAGACATAAAAGAATGAGGAAAAATAAGACTATATTCATTTAACAAAAAAAACTAATTAAATAAATGATGCAAAAATATTTTAAAGAGAAAGAAGATATTTATTTTGAACTTTTTATTTTGATTTAAATATCTTGAATGTTTAATTAGATATAAATTTCAAGTTTTTGTTACATGAAGATCTTTCTATATATATAGATCCCTTAAAACTATTTTTTTATCTTTTACAATTTACCAACCCATGTTAACATTTCTCAATATGTGCTCTCAACTTCATATATGCACAACTTCATTAACCACATGCGGGCATGCCATATTCATGTACTAGTACATTTTTGATTGAATTCTAGATGTAACAAGGTTCTAAATCAGTGCCAACATACATATAAATTATCTTTAATCTAGTGTGCACCTACCTAATTATCTAAGTAGTTTTACAAAAGGTCATAAGTATAAATTAAACACAACACCGAGTCTTAGTTTTTTTCCGTGTTCACTATCATTAAAATTCAAACTTAAAACCCTAGTTTAAATATATCAATGTTATTATAAATATCCCTTGTATAATCAAGCTTCTCTCTTCTATATGATATGTGAAGAGACTTAACATATAGAAACTAGAGTGATAGTCTAGACTAATTTAGATACTGGAGAAGAGGATACCTAACCACACAAAATTAATGTTAGAGAGGAGATCAAACCACAAAGAAATTAATGTCTAAGAGGAGGCTAAATCACACATTGATGTTGGAGAGGAGGCCCAACCACACATTGAACATGTTAGAGGGAAGGCCCAACCATATATTCTTGATGATGTTGAAGCTCATAGATCATTTGGTATTGGAGAGCTCATCAGAATCACTTTTGCATATATGTATATGAATCTAATTAAAGAGGTTAAGGGAAAATTTTCTAATAAAAATATAGATCATTTATTTAGAATTGATACTGAGAAATTTAATTTTATGTTGAACAACCTGGTCCACTTACTAAGAGGTCATTGAATAGAAATTTATTAAAAAAATATATTTAAGAAGCATTTTAAACATCATGATACAATTGGTTAAGCCCAACTATTATCAAGTGTACTTACTCATGATAAGATAAAAAAACCATTACAATTTTTGGGTGTAGATTTCATAGAAAGAGAAAAAAACACCTAGAAAAATATGCTCTTCAAAATGTCATAAAAAAATTGAGTTCTATTGAAAAATCTTGATTTGTTGATAAAACCATTTCAAGAAGAGTGATGTTGACTTCTAAATTGTAAGTCTAAAAATGTCAAGAAAAAAATAAAAAAAATTCACTTTCAAGTGAAATTGGTTTAAACATAAAGATGATATCGAGATATATGAAAAGGAGAAAGGTTTTGAATGAAAATATTGTAGAAGAAAATTGGGCATTAATGTGTAGGGGTCCTTGGTTTGACAAGACCAAAGATGATTTTAGAAATTTGATCATAAATTTTTTGCATTATCATACTATCATTCATCAAATTTTTGAGATATTCTCAAATTCTGGACTTAGACAAATGATTATGAATTGCACATAAAACATTGGTTAGACATAACATGAGTTGTATGTTCCATTTTGTGATTCTAATACTCATATCAAGATTGGTAAAATAATATTTAAAATGTTAAGATCATCCAGTACATGAATCCAAATGAAGTTTGTGAAACTTGTTGTCGCCATCCTATTGAATTTGATCTTTAATATCAAATGTTTCAAAAGATCAAACAAAGAAATTATGAAGGTGTTGAAAATGCATCTACTAAATGGGTATTTGAGTTCATAACATCCATATTAAATATGATATCTAATGGTGATGTAGATGGTCCAATGAAATGCATAAGAGGAGTTTGTAAAACATGTGAAAATTTGACAAAATTACCTTTGATAAATCAAGACATTGACATGATGAAGATGGTAAATTGAAAGAGGCACAAGTACACAAAGTATCAATTTTTTGGCAAATAAGTCATTATTGGAAGTTTGAGGAGATTGCTATTGATGATGTAGTCTAGCAACATGAGCATGGTATGTACATAATACATAATACAATGTTGTCATTGATGTCAACATTGTTTTGGGTCATCCTAACTTGTTTTAGAGCATTGTGGAAGACATTTGTGTAATTTGAATTGGTTTGGAAAGTTTATTGGTGCACAAATTTTTCTAACTATCTAGTCTGCTAGTTCTGTGTTACAGTGCGTTGATTTTTGGGTCCACACCACTCCGCAAATGGAGATATCACTCTACAATTCTAAGAATAATTTTATGGATGTCAGATGCATCTAAATCCAAGATTTAATCTAGATTGGTGAATTATTTTGGGAGATATGAATGATAATCTTCAACCCGACTTATTACAACCATTTCCTGTATAGTGTGTCAATGTGGGAGATTCCGCACTCCTCTACAAAATTTTTTTTTGTGTTGCAATGTTGCAGATAAGCTACTAGATGTCAGTTGAGCTTGAATTCTAGATGGAATTGTGTTTTGAGATCCAGACTCCACGTGTTGTGAATTGGGTGTATATATGAAGGGTTTTCAGTTTAGGTCTTGTTTGGGATTGACCTAACATGTGTGGTGTTTTGAAAAAGATGGATAAGTGTTTCTATATTATGAGGGATCTAATGTAGGTCCATCTTGGCCTATTTAAGGTGATTTAAATTTTTTTTTATGGTGTGAGGTTTGTACATGAAATGTTTTGGAGCTGAAAAGTTTAATTTTGTGTGTTACATCTAATTAGGCCGACCTAATTGATGTTACACTTCATGTGGATATATATAGTGGATTGATTTCGGTGTTTTATGATGATGAGCGAATAATGAGAAATAGATGACATGTATTGTGTGCCACCTACATGTGTGTGATGCAAATTTGATCAAAGTTGTGTGAATTGTGTTGCAAGGTATACGAATATAGAGCAAAGCAGAGCATTTATCCAGATCAGTGCAATAAGTGTTATTGTACTTCATTGGAACTATAATCCAACATATTGTAGATACATTTGTATCAGTTCAAATAGGATGTAAGACACCCCTTCCTTCTTCTATCTTATTCTATGTGTGTACTGAGTCCATTGGATAGTGAGTCCACATGCAGTAAGCACTTCTATAATATACTTGTAGACACTAGAAAATGTCTTAGTTTGCGAGCAACATTTTTTGGTCTTTGCCTCTGCATAATTAAATAATTTTAATTATTTAATTATGCTTGATCATGTTCTTTTGTTAATTAAATAATTTTTAATTATTTAATTAATCCACTTCTTAACTTTATTCTATCTTGATTGATTAAATAAATTTAATTGTGTCACTAATTCCCCCTTTCTTCAATAATTAAATAAATTACTATTTATTTAATTATTTTCTTATCATTATTCGTCTATAATTAAATAATTAAAATTGATTATTTGACTATTCATTAATCTTTTAATTCTTCTATAGTTAAATAATTGTCATAATTATTTAACTATCTCCCAATGTCTCTCTTTTATTAAATAATTAACTCAAATAAATTATTTAATTCCCCATGACCATTTTCCCCATTTAATTAAATTGATATCATAAATCATTTTAATTAAATGTCCATTTTCTCCCACTTGCCTTTTTCCTCAAATAAATAATTGGAAGCCTCCACTTGTCCAGAGATTCCTTCTCATGAATTAACTGTTTTCAATTTTTAATTTTTCCATATTCTTCCTCCACTATTTCATTTTTGAATCTCAACCATCGATCGTCTTTGGGCTCTTTCTAATCTTGACCATCCATTTTGTAACCTCCCTTTTCCTGTGTTGCATGTATTCTCATCCGTTGATCTTGGAATATTTTTAGAAGATTGATCTTGACCATCTGTTTGAATGGCTATCTATAAAAGAAGCCTTTCTCCTCCATTTTTTCCTTAACAACCACTTATCTCCAACTTTCTTGCTTACAATTTGTAGGTATTTGCACAAGTTCTACTAAAAATATGAGGGAATATTTGTAGAGAAGAAATAGGAGAGACAAGAGAAGTGATTCAAATTCAATGGGGAGTGCTTTGTTTCTTTGTTTTCATTTTACTCTCTTCATTTGATTGTTTTCTCTTGTTTAGATTGGGTTATTAGCTTAGAGGTGTTGTGGTTGTTACTATTATCTAGGCTAGCTTGATTTTTCCCATCTTACATTTGGTGAACTTGACGTGAAGACAATATTTTATAGGATATGTACGACTTTCTTTTTGTTTTTGTAGGTTTTCCATATGAAACGACGTAAGTGAGATGCGTAGCAATGTAGCTACTCAGAAATGACGCATTTGATAAGAATAACGACACAATTGTTTGGAGGGTAATCAGATTCAAAACGATGATCCATATGTGGAAAAAAATGATGCATTCATGAGCGAGGAAGTTGAATTCAAAATCGTGATGCAACTGTTTTGGTGTGACATAACATAGTGACACATTTGTAGTGCTGAATGATGCAATTGCCTGTTGGGTATAAAATTTTCCATTTTATGTTTGCTTTCATTTTTTCCTTTTGGGTTTTTGAGTGGGTTAGGGTTTTTGGTTGCTAACTGTTTCTTTTTAGCGTGTGGCTTTGGAATCCAAGGAGTTCCCAAAAATTGTTTCTTTCGAAACAATAAAAAATTGAGCTCTTTATTACTTTAGATTTAAGTAATTTTATTTTGTTTGTTTCCCACAACTAGAATTTGCATTAGGATCATAAGGGTAAAATGAATTTTCATATCTCATTCATAAGGATTTAAAAAGAACAACAAAATGCATTCTCTCAATCATGGGTATTAAAATGAACTTGCATCAAACATCATTGGTATAAAAAGAATTCAAGTTTCTTCAAATAATAAGCAAAGGGTTAAAATTTACAAGTGTCTTTTGTGTTTTGTGGTTTGCAAACTGTCATCGAGTGAGTATGCTCTCCTCTCGTACCATTTGGCGATATTGAGGATCAAAAGCATTTCTTTGGCACTTGTACAATCACACCCCACATTTGGATTTTGGGCTTAAAACGAACCCCATGCGAGTGTGAGTGAAGGCATTTGCATATTCTCTCTCCTTGCACTTTGTGCGATCTGGGAGATCAGAAACAACGTACTTCCTTGCTATTGTTTACCTTTTTTTAGAGGGCCAGCCACCTCGCTTTGAAAGGTGGGAATGGCCCAAGCGGTAACAAAGCTAAGGCCAAGCTCTTCTGAACTGATATATAAGAAAAGTGCTTCTTGATGAAAGTCATTTAGCAATAGGTGTAGATGTGTTATATTGAGAGGTGCCACCCTCGGTAGCCCTGTGAGCTATGTTAAAATCCTTCCTTAGGAAAAGGACTACAAGGCCTCTTGATTGACCATAATCTTGAGATAATATTTCTGCATGTATGGCCACCTTGAATGGATACCCTTACTAAGAACCAATTTGTGTTAGTGGACAAAAACCCTTTTATACACTCGTTGATCACAGGAGGTCGGACCTCTAAAGGCACCCCACATCTTCACTAAGCATGTGTAGAGAGAAGAATTCCTCTCTAGGGAATGAGACTTGGTGAGCCCGAGAAGTGAGTGCTGTGGAGGGGAGCCAGTGCCACCAAGTCTCTAGCTGTCCACCTTGTTTTAGTGGCTGGACAAATCCAAGTGGGGATATCAACCAATGGTTTCCTTGCCAACCATAGGAATTGTGCATTGTTGTCAATGTGTGTTTTATTTTGAAATAAAAACATTTTCACATCCAAAACTAGATAAAAAACAAGTGTTTTTGACTGCATTCTATTTTTTCTAATCAAAATTCATTAAAATAAGTCAAAATTCACTCAAAACTAGGTCAAAACCATCAAAATTGCAAAATTGACATTCTATCACTGCAACTGATAAGAACATACTTGTAACTGATATTTTGAACTATAATTGATCACTAAAAAACCACAACTATTATACTGAACCAAATTCGTAGAAAATAGGGCCGTAGCTGTCATTCTGAACTACAACCGTACTTTGGAAACCTACAACTTGAAATGACACATTTGCAGAAAATATTGTCGCAAATTCCTGATAACCAAAAACAATCAAAATCCTTGTCCAAAATCCAATCAATTCATTTTATAGTGACCCTCACTGATAAAATAGAGACTTGCAGGCCTTTATCAGCTCACTCCATCATTGTCATTTAGGATCACATTGCATTATAGGTTACCTTCCTTATCCTTTGCATTACATAAATTAAAATTAAACCTTAGGTTGCATCTCCCTTTCAAATTTTTGACATAGGAAGACTACTAAGCTTTGGATAGTCCTTGGTTGCATATCCAATTTGTGATTGACCTTCATCCTTCATTTTACCAACCTTTGTTATTATCACCTCAATCAAATTTGAGTCTCAAGCTTGTGTCCTAGCCTAGACTCCACCTTGTCAAAATTATCATCTTGATTATCACAAAGGTCAATGACATTTGGGTTTGTTATCTTGGACCTACATTAGCTTAGTTGTCATCCTTTATCTCAAATTTTAGGATTCATATCCTTGAAATTACCACAGTCTCATTTAGATTCATATCACCCCCTTTGACCATAGCTTTAATTACCATCCTATCAATCCTTAGTCTTGCATTTAACTTGCACTTTCATTTTACACCTTTATATCCCCCAAAACACAAAAAACATAGCTTAATTTCATCTTAACCTTAGTTGCACCATTACCTTTGATCATTGGCTCAACATATTATCATTATCTTTGGTCATCATTTAATCAACCTTTGGGGTGATCCCACAATAGTGGTTTACAATTTTTGGCCAAACTAGACACTGAAATTATTATTTTTAACTAAATCTTCACATTCGAGCACCTATAGCGGATAAACTGTGAGGAATTTGAAGATGATGCCAACTAGAGTCTCGTCACATTTTTTCTATAGATTCTAAAAATATTTTTTTCAAAATTTTTGGAATTAGATTGCACTTCTTTTTCCATCTCCCATGAAAACTAGTTTTTTTCTTCAGAAAACAACATTTTTAAAAAGTGATGCACACCATATAACACATAACTTTTTTTCCATGAAGGATAAAATTATAATTCTTTCGAATTTAGATTTGTAACTCCGATATCTAGTGCTTCCACTTGGTTAGATAGTTTTGTATTGAATATTTTTTTCTTGTCAAGTTTTGAGATCAAACCAATTACAATTTAGACATAAGCGACATTATAGCGTAACGTATATATCAAAATTCGTTTTTGTTGGATCAAAGATTCAATATCTAAAAGATTACGCTCATATTTTTTAAATTTTTTTTGATAATTTGCTATTTTTCCTCGCTAGAACAAAGACCTTCATGTTTTTGATGAAAAGGCATATGTTTAATAAAACTAAAAAAACAAATGCATAATAAAACCAAAACATATTAAAATTATATTCATTGGATAGCTCGTTTCGAGGAATACCTGACTCCAATTGGGTTTGTGAAGATTCCCCCATTTTCATCCTCAGCCTGAGCGTCAAAGCGTAAAAAATTAAGTTTTTTGTATTTAAAAGAGGGGAATAGAGGAATAAAAGAGGGGGAGTTAAATCTGAACTGGGGTTTGGTGAACCACTGGATCGATGAATCGCCCAATATCCCATTTGTTTGCACATTTGGTGCAGGGGAAATGTGAATTTGGTGGTATTAATGGAGTTAAAACAAGACCCAGTTAAAGTCTGGGAAAAGCCCTTTTTAGTTCAGGTGAACTTATGGGTTCAATTAGAGCCTAAAATAAATTTTTTCAGCTGGAGTTAAGAATTTTTAGCCAGGGTGCCTTCCTCCATCAAATTGTAAATAACTTTTGATTCTTCACCCTTTGGTATCCTTAGCATCCATTAGTCTCATACCCTTACATAATCACCTTGCATCATTATATTAAAAAAAAAAATCCAAAAACATAGTTTAGCTTCATCACCACCTTGCATTACCTTCCCATTTGCAAGTCTCACATGGTTGAAACAAGGTCAGGAACGGAAAAATAAGGACATGGATTTTTCAAGTGACCCTTTCCATGACACCACCCTTGGGAAAAATTCAAATCAATCCACACCTCAAAGAGAGACACCACACATAGAACCTACATTGGATGACCTAAGTCTAGATGAACTCAACAAGAGATTGACTCCCGAAGAAATTGAAAAAGCTTACCAAGATCCAAGGGTTTTGAGCATGGTTGATCAACTCGTTGGTGCTGACCCTGATAGATTCTTTTATGAACTAGCTGAAAAGGGTGCTAAAATCCCTTAAGGCTTTGTTGTATCAACCATTGTAGAATAAGATACCCAAAATTCATTTGCATTTGGCATGCCCTCTTGAAAAAAAATGTCAACCATACCACTTGGGACAACTACACACATGAGCACCACTACCACACATATCCCTAACATCTCTACATTTGAAAATAAGGTGACCTATACTACTACACAGGGACACGAGTTCACATTTGGAAGTTCATCAAATTCCATGGGTAAGACCTTTACAAATCCCCTCTTCCAAAACACAAATCAAGGTCCTATATCACAAGGTCCCACATCCTTACTTTGAAATACAAATCAAGGTCCTATACCTATACTTCAAAACACAAACCAAGGTCCTTCATTCCAATTTCAAAGTACACCTTCATCAAATCAAAACCAACCAAACATATCTAGAAGAATCCACATTGTCCCACAAAGGGTACCAAACATTTCAAAACACTAATCAAGGACCTATACCATCTTTCCAAAATGAAAATCAAGGGCCAACCTTTCAAATCCAAGGAAAAAATCAAGGGTCTACACCTCAATTCTAAAACAACATACCAAATGCAAACATGACCTTTGGAACAAACATGAATTCCAATTTCATCCCAAACCAAAACAACACACATCCATATGGTAACCAAGGCCCCATGCCTCAAAATACCAATCCTAATCCAAATCTGACATACGACCTTAACACCAACACCATGACACCAAACCAAACCAATGCAACACCATCCCTTGTAGATACTTTGACGCAACAAATACAGGCCATCCAACAACAAATGACAAGCATACAATTGGGGACCAACAAGAAGACCTATTCCATGGAGGAATTGTGCCCCTTCCCATTTGACATAAATCTATACATGCCGCCCTTTCCCCCTCATTTCATGACACCAACTTTTCCTAAGTATAAGGGGACAGGGGATCCAATAGAACACATTCAAGAATTCAAAATGTCATATATGGAAGTCTCATATGATCCTACTTATTTGATGAGACTATTCCCATAGAGCCTCACATGACCAACCTTAGATTGGTTTGCACATCTCCCTCTAGGGATTAGAACGTGGGTTGAATTGGATAATAAATTCATTAATCACTTTTCCTTCAACATTAAAAATGATTTCACCCTTGCAACATTAAGCACAACCAAACAAGAAGAAGGGGAATCACTTACCTCATTTTATCAGGGATGGCGAGGTTTGGTTAGCAAGTTCCCTTGCCATATTATTGAGAAACAATTGGTCACCATCTTTGTTGAGAACCTTGATAAAGAAATGATGAGTAGTCTACAAATCCAATGTTGCACAAATTTTGATGATATCCCTGAGAAAGGTTTCCTTATTGAAAAAGGTCTTGTCGCAAAAGGACTAGTCAAGGTAAACAAAGAGAATCCAAAACCCAATAATGACAAAAGAAAATACTGGTCTCAAAACAAGAATGTCACAAATGATGGAGTTGTTGATGCCAAACTAATAACCCAAGGTCCAACCATTCATCTCAAAGGTCCCTCCTCATCAAACACACCAAACGTATTAAATACCCAAATGCAAAGTCAAAACCAAACATTGAATGTAGTCCAAAATAGTAAAAAATGAAGAGGTCCTCCTCGTGCCAAAAGAACATACACTCAATTGGGTAAATCCATTGAATTAGTCCTCAAATTTTTTTTGCAATCTAATGTCATCATTAAAATTGGTGAAAGCATTGGGATACTTTGAGAATTACATAGACCAAACCAAGAAAATTGTGATTAAATCTTATGATGATGCTGAGCATTCTTTTGAAGGCATAATTTCACTTCCCATAAGAGTTGGCCCAACAATACAAAACATAATATTTCATGTCTTGGATTTGGATTTTCACTACAATCTTCTCCTTGGCCACCCATGGATTCATGCCATGAGGGATATCCCATCCACCTACCATCAATGCCTCGAGTTACTGTATAATGGCACTGTAATTACCATTCCAGGCCACCTCGATCCCTTTCAATATTGCAAAAAATTAAAAGGAACCGTTGAAGATAAAGTGCCCAAATCGAGAGGCCTCATCTTTCACTTCACTCGCCACTCCATCCCACTACATTGACCCATCTAGCCTTGTCAAATCATCCACCTTATTCACCACACCTTCCACACCCAAGATCCAGATTCAAATCAAAGGATGTGAAGAATAAAATATGAAGTCTCTTTTTCATTGGAAAATTACCTAAATCACTGAAATATTATGGAAAACTGCATCTTGTGCAAACTAAAGTCATCATCCATAATACCCCTACCACCTTCACTAAATGGGGGGATCTATCCAAAGATTCTTTAGATGACCACATCCTCACATGGTTATATAGAGAAGAGGAGGACATTGAAACTAAGAAATTTCCAGTTGAACAATATCCAAAAGGGTTCCTAATAATGAAATGACAAGGATATGATGGACACAACGACCTTGGCCTAAATAAAAAAGGAATTTTGGAACCCTTACAACCTCCTAAATTACTAAAGAACCAAGGGTTGGGGTTTATACCAGTAAAAGTGATTGTTTGGGGTATTGGGTTACCTTCGAGTGAGGTCGTTGATGCTTCAGATGAGATTGAGACATATAAGGACTCTTGGGATTTTGATGCCGATTCTAATGAATATGAATGGGATTCCCTATTCTCCACTACTTTCATGGACCTTAATAAATTTTTTGGAAAAATTGATGAGACTCCCCTTGAAGAAACATTCAATCAAATGCTTACAATTGGTTCCCCGCAGAACCCGTCAAGTCCTCGTCCAAAGGTCCCATTAAAAAGAGAAGAGTGGATCAAACACTTTTGGGAAACGATTGAATCTGCCTCTTGGGAACTTAATGAAGCTACTTCCGTATTTACCCTATCTACCTACACCATGACCCTTGACAATACCGATGATTGCTTACCCCAACTCATAGATTGGGATCAATGAGAACCACCAAGTTTGGACACATTCGAGAACGACAAAACAATCGCTGAGTTTATGGGACTTCATGAAGGAATACCAAGTGGGGATCATAAGGTTGTATTTTCCATAGAACTCAATTATGCAACATAATTTGGTGAGGCTTTCCTATCCTAGTCACAAAAGTGAAAATGAAAACAGTAAAAATAAAAATAATAGGTCTTCAAGTGAAAATCGAAAGGCACCAGCTGACCATGAAAAAGTAAAAATAAAGGACATATCCAAAGGTGAAAACCTCTCTGAGGCATTGAAGGATGGATGACTAGATAGTCTCCATAGAGACCAAGAGATATTTCCATTGTTTATAGAAGAAACAAAAGAAGTGAACATTGATACACAAGATAATTCCAGAATCATACAGTTGGTAGCATCATTTACCACCAAGGAAAACTTGAGTTTACAATATTCTTTTAGAAAGACAAGTTAACTTCACATGGTCAATGCTGATATGGTTGGATTGGATCCCAAACTTGTTGTGCATCACCTACCATTGTTACCAAATGCCAAACCATATAAACAGAAGTTGAGAAAAAAGCATCCACAAGTTGCACTCTTGGTCAATGTAGAACTGAAGAAACTCTTGGATGTTGTGTTCATTAACTCTATTAATTACATAGATTGGATATCAAACCTTGTTCTTGTCACCAAACCAAATGGTCAAATCAGAGTATACACAAATTTCAGAGATCTCAACAAGGCTTGTCCTAAAGATGATTTTCCTTTGCCAAATATTGACATCATAGTAGACCTCACTGCTGAATATGAAATGCTATCACTTATGGATGGATTCTCAGTTTATAATAAGATAAGAATTGCTCCTAAAGATCAACCTAAGACAACTTTCACATGCACTTAGCAAACTTTCTGCTGGAATGTCATGCCATTTAGAATTTAAAATGTTGGAGCTAAATATTAGAGAGCCATGACTACTATTTTTCATGATTATATGCACGTACTTATGGAAGATTATGTTGATGACCTCTTAAAATACTTAGAATGAAGTGGTCACCTAGTAGTCTTGTAAAAGATCTTCACACAACTTGAAAAGTACCAACTCAAGTTAAATCCAAAGAAATGTGTTTACGAGGTTCAATCAGGAAACTCCTAGGATATATTATCTCTCGTAGAGGAATAAAATTTAATATTGCCAAAGTAAAAGCTATCTTGGACATGCCACCACCAACCAACAATAGTCAGTTAAGGACATTACAAGGAATATTACAATCAATTCATAGGTTTGTTGCTCAGCTAGCAGACAAGATCCATCCATTTCAACATTTGTTAGGGAAAGAAATTCCCTTCAATTGGATAGAGAAATGCCAAGAAGCATTTGATTAGATCAAGAATTATTTATTGACTCCACCAGTTCTTATGCTTCCAATTGATGAGAGACATTTGATATTGTATGTGTCAACTACATCAACACTAGGGGTATTGTTAGCATAAAATGACAATGATGGAAAAGAATGAGCAATTTATTATATTAGTCACACCTTAGTCAGATATGAGTTGAACTATAGCCCTATCAAACAAACATGTCTAGCAGTTGTATTTGCAACATAGAAGTTGAGACATTACATGTTAAACCACAAGAAAAAATTGATTTCCAAAATTGATCCTTTAAAATATCTTCTCAGCAAAGTAGCTCTGACAAGAAGAATAGCTAAGTGGGTCATGATATTAAGTGAATATGACATTGAGTACATTGTCTAAAAAGAATTAAAAGGGCAAGTGATAGCTGACCAACTCACAGATGCACCAATAAAAGAAGACCATCCTTTGATAACTGATTTCCTAGATGAATCAATCTTTTTCATGAAAACACCAACATGTAAACTATACTTTGATGGATCCTACATGAGTCATGGTTCAGGATTTGGTACTCTGTTCATCACACCTCAAGGACATTCCATTCCCAAGTAATTTCCAATAGCGTTTCCATGCACTAATAACATAGTTGAGTATGAAGCATTGTTGATAGGTCTCCGAATGGAAATACAATAGAAAATTAAGGATCTTCAAGTCTATGATGATTCTCAATTAGTGATTAAGAAAGTTAATGATGATTATGACACCAAGGATGAGAAACTGATGCCCTACAAGTGCATGGTTGATAGTTTTAGACTATACTTTGATAATATTACCTTTGAGCAGATACCGAGAATCCAAAAGAAAGCAGCTGATGCAATGGATATGATTGGATCTCTCTTGGACATTCCTAACAATGCATCACAATACGAGTTCTTGGTAGAACAATTGTTGATCCTTGTGTTCGATGACCCTGAAATCGACCTTGTGTGTGAACTCGTTCATCTTGAATCTCCCTGATACAAAGAAATTTACAGTTATTTGCATGACCAAATTATCCCTCCAGACTTGTCCCTCAACCAATGCAAAGCCTTTATCTGACAAGCATCTAAATATGACATCAGAGATACCCTTTACTATCGTAGTCTAGATAGCACCCTCCTTCGATGTGTCAACTCATATGAAGCACAAACAACCTTACAAGAGATACATCATGGTATATGTGGAGCTCACTCTACTAGTCCAACCCTAGCTAAAAAGCTCACGAGGATGACATATTATTGGCCTACAATGGAACATGATGCCTATCACTTTGTGAAGAAATGTCACTAGTGTCAGATTCATGGAGATATTATACATGTGCCAGCTCAAGAACTACAACTACTTACATCACCATGGTCATTCTCTCAGTGGGGACTCAACCTCATAGGAAAGATCCATCCCACTTCTTCAAATGGACATAAGTTTATCCTTGTCGCTACTAAATACTTTACCAAGTGGATTGAAGCCATCCCGATGACCTATATTACTGGAAAGAAAATAGTCAAGTTCATCTTGAATTACATTATATGCCACTATGGTATCCCACAGTCCATCATTATAGACAATGGTCTCCCTTTCAAGAATCAGGATGTCTATGAACTTTGTGAAAAAATTCATATCCAACACCATTTTGCTACCCCGTATACAGGGTAATGGCCAAGCCAAGGCTCTAATAAGACTATCCTAAATTTTTTAAAGAAGAATATCAATGATGCTGGTCATGACTGGCACCTCTAGCTTAATCCTACCTTATGGGCCTACCATACCAATTTCTACACCCCTATAGGAGCCACTCCATACTCCCTTGTTTATGGATTTGAAGCCACACTTCCTATAGAGGTTGAGTTACCATCCTTATGAGTATCTATGCAAGGATTGATTGATTGAGAAGAATACCGTGTATCCCATCTACATGAGCTAGAGTTACTAGATGAAAAGAAACAAAATTCTTTGACACATCTGCAAGCATATTAGAAGTTCCTTTGACACAACTACAATAAAAGGGTTCAACCTAGAAGTTTTGACACTGGTGACTTAGTGTTGAAAGAAAATATGAAGAATCAAGTAGATCGAGAAAAGCCCAGAAAGTTTGAACCTAATTGGTTGGGCCCTTATATCATTGAAAAAACATATGGATCTAGTGCTTATAAGCTTTCTACTCTTGAAGGAGAACCATTGTCTAAACCCATCAACAACATGCACCTTCGCAAGTACTACACCTAATTCTTAGAGTATCCCTTCAAAAAGTAAAAAAAATAGTCACCTTGATGAAAACTTGGAAAATAGGCATCTTGGTGACAATAAAAAATCAAAAAATAAAAAAAATATTAAAGAGAAATAATTTATCCAAAAGTGAAAACCACTTTGGTGGTGCTTTGGATAAGTACCATGGTGAAAACCTGGCAAACAAGCACCATGTGTAGTTAGTCTATGCTCCTCTATCTAATATCACTCTACCTAGTCTTCCATCCTTCACTCATCCATTCACACATATCACCCATCCAAAATAAAGCTTCATTATCCCTACCATGGCCTGAGAACCATTGACATTTAGTCTTCTTTGCTTTCATGACCATCCTTTGCTTCCATCGATCTCCTAGTGCATAATAAACTAGTCCGATACTTGACTAGGGGAAATTCCCTGACCTACATCTTCATGGGAAATAACGATGGCCTTTTTAAAACATCAAAATCCAAAAAGGAAATCATAAAACAAACTAAAGTCAAAAAAAAAAAAGGAAAACTTTAAAAAAGCCAAAAAAAAAAAAAACATCAAAATCAAAAAAAGTCATAAAACATAAAATCCAAGGAAGAACATTAGAAAACATCAAAACATCCAAAAACGAAGTTAGAGTCAGAGTATGAGTCTAAGTCAGTTTGTGTTAGTAGAGTCGAACTACATTGTCTCTGAGCATTTTCTACATAGGCAAGGCTCATCTTAAATGAGCCCCGATACATTAGGTCAATCCTTTTAGGTTTGTCCAAATAAAATCATGACTCAGTCTTTTGATCAATCAAACAAATTCAAGTCATGTCTAACTACGAGGTCTTTATGTGTATATCGTATGCAAGGCCATCAATCTATGAGCCCTCGAGGCCCTAGGTCAGTCCTTTAAATGATGAATCAATAGGCAAACATAACCAATAAATCTTTCATCTTCAACCAACCAATCATCTTATCATCAATCAATTGATTAGGTCATTGGCCTTGTTCTAGAATGGGGCATTTGTTTGTCTCATTTGGTCTTATCTTTTGTCTTTTATCTGGATGTGTCCTTCTTGAGATTAGACTTTGTCTTTGGTCAATCTAGTCATTCACCTTAAGTAGGATATGTCTTTCTTGTAATTGGGTGATTTTTCAACATTTGTCAACTTTATCAGATGTGTTACTTACCTCCAACAGGATATGTCTTTCCTAAAAATAGGCATCATAACATTGATCGGTCATATCGATCGCACTTTATCCAATGAATCGATCATGTCATCTTGGTCAATTAATCTTGCCTTAATCAGGATATGTCCTTCTTGAAACTAGGTGCAGTCAATCAAATTAGTTGGTCAACCTTTGTCAATTTATCAATCAATCCTTGTCAACCAATCAGTCAAATTCGGTCATCTTGGCCAATCTAATCAATCATATCAAACAATCTTATCAATATTATTGGAAAACACTATCTCTCTGGCAAACACTTTGTTGGTCTGGGTTTGTCTTATCTTTTTGGTTGGTTCTTGGTCATGTTACTAGTTACCTCGAGGATTTCCAAAAGAATTTAGAGGAACGATGATGAATCATGACCTCTTTTCTTTTCTTGTTGTCTGTGGTTTGTCTTGGAAAAAAGACTAGGATAATTGGGTCCTTAGTATGAGCCGGGGCATTCCTTATGTTTTGACCACTTGTTTCTCACAAATGGTCACCTTGTACACCTTGGTCTATGCCATACCATGGTGTTTGTGCTCCATTTGCAACAATTTTGGGCCCAATGATGATAAATATAAAGCATGAAAGTTGGTCCCTTGTCATTTCCTGTCTAACATTCCATCTCCTTTGTCCTTCTTCACGCTAACATCCATCTCTTCCATGCTAATATTTCTTCCATCTACATCTTGAAAAAGTCCTATGACACACAAAAATATCTTGCATACATGATCATACTAGGAGACATCATAGAAAGCATTATCACCATAGACATCATTATCATATTTAGCCACGTGTATTTACATGGGAAAATACAAAAACATAGAAATCATCCATATAGAATTAACATTTTACGCATTGTACTAGATTTCATATCACATTGCATTACATTTCACATACATTGCATTACATTAATAATATTACTACATATCATATTATACATCTGTATAGGAGTGAATTTGCACCCCAT
>VDFB02063532.1:0-18374 GCA_007258455.2 Sequoia sempervirens | reverse complement strand
TTTTAATATATATTGCAAAAACTTTTATTTTATTAAAAATATTAATGGGTGAATTTTACTTGAGTGTGATTTTCCAATACGCTAAATTACTCACAGTAAATTTTCCTTCGATAAATTGCTGGCGATGCATTTGCCGTTAAAAAGTGCCACCATTTACTAGTCAACTCACATCTCACCAGACATGGCTTCTATTTTGGCTCAAACTTCCATGCCTATTTCCAACACAACACATTCCATCCTTTGGCCAGTGATTTCCTTATATCGAACCATCTTTAGCTGCAAGTGAAAGAAGAGGATAAAATCACCATTGCGAGTGTCAAAGCTAGATTACGTTGCCTGCACAGCAGTATATTGGCGGCTTCTATTGTTAGTGTTGTTGTTGTGCGAAGATCAAGGAGCACAATAACAGTGACAGCTTGCAGTTTGACGGATAATGAGATATCATTTCTTTTCTTTGGAGCCATTGAATAAAATGGATCTGCATGTGGGCGATATTTACAATAGTAGATCTGTACCTCTACATGTGCATATTGAATAGTGTTCTTGTCAAAAATTTTGTAAAGGTAATTAAAGCACATACATTGTATTTGATACAACTCTTTCTTCTTTCCTTTATTGTACTCCAAGTAGCCCTCAAAAGCTCCCACAACTCCCGCACGCCCATGCAACCTTTTGAATCAGTCAAAAGCCTTGGCAGGTAGAAGACGTGTAATTCTAGCACATCATTTTGGTGACTTCATTTGCATGAGTCTCACGTAGCCTCTCTGAAGCTCCACTTAGCATGCAACCAAGTCAAACACCTCTTTCATAGGCTGAAAATTCATTCTTGCAGATCTGTGCCACATTACCTCAAGTCATTTGTCCTTAAACTTGGTTAAAAGGCAGGTTTTTTCCATTAAACGGTTACCATTTAAATAGTTGATCATAACATTCCATTTCTATGTTGATCATAATATGGTATTTGGGAAATAGTTTGATTTCACCGTTTAATGTTTTTCAAAGGGGGAGCTGATTTTTTTTTGTCATAGTTAAAAATTTGTAAAAGAGAAATTGATATTTCTTTTGCAATGAATTTGGAAAAGAAATGTTTGTAAGAGGGGGAAGTGCAATATTTAGCCATTGTTAAAAATTTATAAAAAATGAATCATTTTTTTCTTTTGCATTGAGTTTGGCAAAGGGGTCTTTTTGTTTCATTTTGCAAATGGAAGGGGGAGGTAAATTTTTTTCCTTATTTAAAATTTGAAAAAGGGGAGTCAATTGTCTCTTTTGCAATGTATTTGGTAGAAAAGGGGGTCATCATAATGGGGGTTTAATTTTATGTTTTTTCTTTTTTTCTTTTTTGAGGTTTGCAAGACATAACTTAATATTTTCTTCATAATCATCTTCATGAAAATAAACTTGTTGAACTCAAAAAGCAAATAAGAAAAAACCATGTTAGGATTTTCATCCAAGATCATAACAACAAAAACCTTGTGCTTCCACAAAGATACACTTGCAAACAATATACTTAAACTTGCATTATCAAAATGATATTGATAAAAGAGTTCATTTGATTACAATATATGAGCTTTCCTATATAGGCAAGGATGAGACAATCCATGTATCATGTGAATTGCCAAGTGACCCATGAAGTGTTACAAATGAGAAGACAAGTGCCCTATAGGTGTTAATCTTAGGAACACTTGGAGTGTGCAAACCAACAACCTCTATGACCAAGTCATCAACCTTGTGTGCCAACTATTGAGTGACCTTTGAGGTGAGATGGAAATACTTCCAACCTCAAAAAGGTATGTGCATGAGGTTAACCAAATAACTTGGTAACCTCTAGAGGTCTGAAAGGTTGCACATTCGGTTAGACAAGATGTTGTCTAACCTCATCAACCTAAGTGCACTTAAATATAGTGAATAGATTAATTATTCACACTAACACCCACCCTTAAGTGATACTTGGGGAGATCAAAAAAGTGCAATAGATAGAAATGGGTGCCGACTAGAGGCCATGTTAAGTACCCATGTACAAAGTTTTTCATAAAGTGGAGTAAAGGAGAAAACCTAGTGGGAACAAAACTCTTCTCCAAAAGAGAAATTAGAATGATTTAAAACCTTCTAAAAATATGTCCATTGATGAAAGGAACATGATGTTGAAGAACTCCCAAAGCATGTTGAAGTTGAATTTTTTTCCGATGATAGACTGGTGTCTACTAGAATAAATGAATCTCCAAGAAATGTGGGCCTTGAGATGAGAGATACAAAACACCGCATGGGTGAATATATGAACACTGCTCAAACAATATACACAAAATCAATCAAACTTTGTGAAGTTGATAATACAGTGAAATAGGTTAAATAGAGGTTCCAAATTTTAGGAGATCTATTAGATTTGGTTGTGAAACTACCTAAGATCAGAATTATTGAAGGAAAGCAAGAAAAGAGATGGATAAACTCAACATTCCCTTAGCACTGAACTAGCATTCCATCATTCGTACTAGCCAAGGGAAGGGGTGAGTGCTATTTATATAGCAAAATAATGGTAGATAATTCCACTTGAGGAATAATAACTCCCAAGTGCCCATAATAGGTGGGAGTTTTACCTACTTGATAAATGCTAGATTGCAAGGTTATACCTACTCAAGTAAAGATAAGAAATGGTTATGAGAGGTGGCATAAGAATCCAAAAGAGGGTGTGAGATTCAACTACCCAAAGGTGGGTGTGAGTGACACATGTGATTGATGGATTTATACCACATTTCCTCATCCTAACCATTATAATATAACCTAAGCAAGCTTAATAATATGTGTAGGAAAAATGAATATTCCCTAACATAAGGAAAATAACAAACCTACACTAACACCCCCTCTTTAGCATAGTTTAGGTGGGTGAAAAGAAACAAAGATGGGTCCCAACTACTAGGCCATGTTAGATACCTATGTACAAACCAATCTCTCACAACCAGAGAAAAGGAGAAAACCTAGTGGGACAAAACTCCTCCCCAAAAGAGAGAAAAGAAAACAAGTTTCCCAACACAAGAAATAATCTCAGTGCGGGTGCATGGAGATGGGTAGCCAATTTGTGGCCACTTTCAAAAAAAAGTTTTGAAAAGTCATAAGATGAGTGCGTTATAATGCATTTGTGTTATGGCTTGGTGGGTCAAGCCTGAGGCTTGACAGCAACAATCTCATAACGTGAGTACATTATAATGCAGTGCGAGTGCGTTATAATGTGTTCGTGTTATGACATGTTAAAAGCAAAAAAAAATTGAAACTCATTCATTCTGCATTTTGACTATGTTTTATGTTGTGCCCATGGCCAAAACCCCCATTTTTTGTGCTCGCATTCTAGGAGGAGGCATTGTGCAAAAATATTCACCAAATGTTGCTATCTCTTTGCAAGGATGGTGCCACGATGGGGAGGAGGTGTGAGAGGTAAGGATTGTTTATTTTTTCTTTTGAATTTGTTAGTTTTAGGTTGTATTTGATATATATAGTTTTTTGAATTTGTAGGAGATGTAAATCAACCTACAAACCCTCAAAATCCTCAACAAGAAGATCAACCAAATCCTCAAGAACAAAATCAACCACAACAACCTCCTCCACCAATCACTCAACACCCTCGTAGCACTCAACAAAATTTAATGAGTGAAATAGAGAACAACAAAAATAAAATTGAGGATTTAATCAGTAGGTTGAGTGATCCAAATGGTTCAACCATATAAAGAATGACCCTAGCAAGTTCATTGAAAGATATGTTAAAAAATGTAGATTCAATTAGCAAACAAATAATAGGATGGTGAGATAAGAGGCAAGTGGTTAGGGCTTATTATGTAGATAAACTATCATATACAGATGTAAAGGATATAAAAATTACAAAAGGTGATTTGTGCTCATTATTCATTGACCCACACACAAATCAAAATCTTACCCTCAATGTGAAGAGGTTTTCTATTTATTGGTGCCACCACCAAAAGATTAGGAACTATTTTTATGATAAGTGGTACATGGTCTTTGATTACCCACCATGCAACAATTGTGAAGTCCCATTGTATTTCCTTAGGAAACTATACAGTGAATTCATATTGAAGAAAATCTCAAATTATTTTGATATGAGGGACTTCCAAGGGAGAGGTTGGGGGTCAGCTCAAGATAGACTTGGTGTGCAACCAGATCCTATGCCAAAAGGGAGACGAGCTCTTGCTAGGCTGCCTCATGAGCATGTTTTTATGCCTTTTGTCATAAAGGAGAGTGTCGACGTAGAGACATTGTAGGCGATAAGCACTTTGACCTAGAGTGTCATTCATCATACTAGCCCTATTCTATAGTGCTATCTAGGGAAGTCTTCAAGTGGTGGCCTTCGAACCCATGTGTGTCAATCTTGCGGGGTGATTCTTTAGGTTATGTGAATAAGTCTTGTACCTAGTTTATTCCTTTACTAGGACTTAGGGGACTTAATTCACATGTTAAGTTTACTTAGGATATTAGTTGTCATATCTAGATAAGTATTAGTTATCTTATCTAGAATTTCCACTTTCCTAGGTAGTTATGAGTTAGTTGTCTCATGTGATAGGATTAAGACACTTGTCATGATCTTGTCTTATCCTATCTCTCATCCTTGCCTTTATAAGCAAGGCATCTCTAGCATATTGTAATTTGGCATATAGCATTGTATAGTATTGCATTGATCATATTGTATCATATTGCAATCCTTGTTTGGTGGAATAGCATCTTCCATTGTTGCTTCTCTCTATCTCTTGTGGAGGTTCTTTGGCGTTGCAGATTGAAGATCTTGGGTTGTTAACTCCAACATGGTATTAGAGCTTTGAATCTGGCAAGCCCCTTCCATTTCTTTATTAGAGAGTTTCCATCAATTTCTATTGTCATTTTTTTGAGTTCTTGTATCCTATATTGCATGCTTGCATTTTGGTGAGATCTGGTGATTGCAGTGCTTTTGGCTATAGAGGCAGTATTTTAGGCTGTCCCATTGCGTCCAGGAGGCTCGAAAAAGTCAGATCTGGCTTTTGTTTCACCTAATTTTGTCACCATTTGCAGCTTTGGCAAAGAAGGGTTTGGAGCTCAGATCTGGTGAACAACTTTTTACAGGAGCACTTTGAGCCAAAAAGAAGTCTTCCATTGCGTCCGGGTGGCCATTTCTGAGTTTTTTGATATATAATTTGCCTATATTCGGCAAAAGTTGTCTTCGGAGCAAAAATTTTATCGAGGAGTCAGACGCCTCTACAGTAATGACGTTGTCAAAAAATAAAAAATTAAAAGTCAATTTTTTTTAATTACCGGCTTTTTTATTAAAAAATTTCCAAAAAACTATAAAAATTTAAGCACTTTTTAGAATAGCACATATCATTGTTTCTTTTTTGGGTTTGTTGGCTTTATTTAAGCTTCGCGACTGCTATCACCGCAGATCATATTAGCAGCCACCGTCCCCACCGCGTACCGAAGCCTCGCCGTAATCGCTACCACCACCGTGAGGGCGGGAAGTTAGTAAACCGCCTAGTTTCTCCTAACCGCCGGCGGAATTTTGTTTTTTACAGCCACCCAGCCCGCGGTCACGTGGGTGACCGAACGCTAGCCCCAGAGGGCTCAAATTTTGCTCCCAGTTAGTGTTCACAATGCCTAAAATAGGCATTTTTTCTTTTTTGCATAACTTTTCGCCACGAAGTCGGTTTTTCAAAAACGAGATATCATCGAAAAGCTGGTTCGACGAACTTCATAGTGGTGTAGGTTATTTTTCCAGATTTTGCCATTTTTTGCTAGATTTTTTAGCTTGAAGGTACAAGTGCATTTCTTGCTTGTTCTTGATGTAACTTTTGCCAACGAAGTCAAAATTTGGCAAACTTTTTTTTTGAAATTGATCAGAAAATTGCAAGGAATTTGTTTGTAACCTTTGTTTTCAGCTTTGCAAGCTCCTTTTTCTAAAAAATTGTAAAAATCACCGTGTGTTATAAACGGTTGATTTAAGCTTGTCACTTGTAAAATTGCAAAAAATTGTTCATTGTAATTTGTTGGGGGGGTTGCAAAATCAGTTTTTAATACATTATGGGGGGGTGAAAGGCACAATTTAAGTGCCACACTTTCCTTTTCTTTTGGTGATTCATGGCCGATCTAAGGCAAATTGAACCACTCACTCCACACAATTATCATACATGGAAGCTATAAATGACACAATTGTTGCAATCTAAGGGTCTATGGCCAATGTTAGATGCAGAACAACCTGAATTTACAAGGGATTATGAAAAGTTTGTCCATAGATGTAAAATGGATGAAGCAAAAGGGCTCATTGGCTTACATGTATCTGATAATCTGTTGTTTCATATTTCGGAGTGCAAAAAACCTAAGAATGTTTGGGACAAACTTGAAGAATTGTATGGTAAAATAAATCATTTCAGAACCTTGCAACTTCAAGCAGAACTTCAATCCCTCTCTCCAGATGCATTTCCTTCAATTCAGGATTTTCTTGCACAATTCAAGATGATTTTGTCATAGTTGAAAGGATGTGGACATGATGTATCTAGTGATGAATGTATCTTCTTGATTCTATCTAAGTTAAAGGGCCCTTATCAAGTGTTTTCTTCTACTTTCTATTCAACTATGGATGCAATAGGGAAAGATTACAAAATGCCTACATTTGAGTTATTTTGTGAGCGTCTTACTAGGGAGGAGGCCAAGTTAATTCAGTTGGATGCCTTACCTAATTCTAAGAATCATGCTCTAATGGCTCAATCATCCAAGGGTAAAGGAAAGAACAAGAAGAAGCCCAAAGTAGAATCATCTTCTGGTAGTGAGAATCCCTCCAAACTGAAGCCGAAGAACAATCATAAGTCCACTCAATCTCCTTCTTCTTCTACCTCTGGAGATTCTTCTTCCAAGTCCAAGAAAAAGAAAGGATATCCTTGTTCATTTTGTGGCAAAACTAGACATGATGCATCTCATTGCTTTAAGAGATTAGAGGCCTTGGAGGAAGCCATGAAGAAGCACAATATTTCAGTGGCTAAGCCTTCTTCCATGGGCAAAGGGCAAGCTCTTTCTGCATGAGCTATGCATTCACCTTCAGATAGTTGGATTCTTGATTCAGGTGCCTCACATCACATGACAAATTCATGAGATCTACTTGATTCCATAGTTCATACTTCTACTTCTTAGATTGCAGTTGGGAACTCTTCACAGATTCCAGTTTTGGGGACAGGCTCCGTTCAAATGCTAGATGGGTGCATTGAGGATGTTTTACTTGTTCCTGATATTTTAGCGAATCTTCTTTCCGTATATCAGATTTGTCATTCTAGAGATGGGAAGTTAGTTGAGTTTTCTCCACAAAATGTGACTATTAGACAGTTACAAGATCCTGAGAAGGTTGTCGCAACAGGAGTAGTTGATCATGAGAATCATTTGTATCGATTTAATGGATTTGAGTCTTCATCAGGTTCATGTTTTGTTGCTCATGCTGATTCAATGAGCAAGCTTTGGCATGAGAGATTTGGGCACTTGAATTATAGATATCTTCAGCAAATGAAAGCACATAACTTAGTGGTTGGTCTTCCTAAGATCACTTGCACTGATGGTGTTTGTCAAGGATGTGTACTTGGCAAGCAACATCAAGATCCTTTTCCTAAGGGTCACGCTACACGTGCAACCACACCCCTTGAGTTGGTCCATAGTGATCTTATGTCATTCCCAACTCCTTCTTTTTCAGGGGCCAAGTATGTGCTAACATTCATTGATGATTTTTCCACCAAACATGGCCCATATTTTCCGGCTCGGAGGAAGTCCCTACCAATCCTCTAAGACTTTCAAACCTTTTGTGGAGAAGCAATGCTTTTCTCTCGATAGATACGCATCGTATAATGGGGAGTATGTCAATTGTGGGTATTTAAGGATTTTGCAGTGCGATGGTATTCTTCATTAGTTAATACGCTTCCTTACACTCCTCAAGAGAATGGTGTGCATGAGAGAGAATTAGGACTCGTGGAAATGGCCAATTGTATGATTCAGTCTAGGTCCATGGCTCTCGCTTTTTGGGCCGAAGTTGTCAATTGTGCCAACTATATTCAGAATCATATGCCCCACAAGGCAGTGTGAAATATGACCCCTGAGGAGGCTTGGTCTCATCGCAAGCCTAATGTATCCTTCTTCGTGCATTCTAGGTGAGGCTTGGAATTCATTCAATGGTCGGGCGTGAATCCATGGAGAAGAAGAGTCAGCATTATATCTTGTTGGCTATTGTGAGGATGAAGGCATACAGATTATTTGATCCCGACACATGAGAGGTTCATTTCTAACGGATGCCCAGCCGAGACCTTCACCCAGCCAGATCCTCCTTTGACTTCTTCATCACAACCAACTCAGTCTTCTTCAATTCATGATACTTTGCTACTTGAGGAAGACTTTGATGATGGTCTTGATGAACCTCCTCCTCACTCACCCACTAGGCCACGATGGGCTCGAGTTACTCTTGAGGAGGCCGGTCCTCTTGTTGGTGATCCCACAGACACTTGCCGCACTCATTCTCAGACTTTTGGAATTAGTCTTTTGAGTCATGCAGTTTCCAATGATCCTCAAAAGTTTTCAGATGCTTCAGGTATTCCAGAGTGGGATAGTGCTATGGATGATGAGTATTCTTCCTTGATGAAGAATCATACTTGGGATCTTGTGCCTCTTCCTAAAGGAAGAAAGTTGGTTCGATGCAAGTGGGTGTATCGTACCAAGTATGCAGCTGATGGTTCCATTGACAATTACAAGGCTCGTCTTGTTGCAAAGGGGTTTTCTCAGGTTGAAGGGATTGACTATTCTGAGACCTTTGCTCCTATTGCCAAGATGGATTCTATTCGCCTTGTCCTTTCTATAGCTGCATCTCAGGGATGGTCAGTTTATCAGATGGATGTGAAGAGTGCTTTCTTGCATGGGGATCTTCATGAGGAGATCTATATGGAGTAGCCACCAGGTTTTGTGCAAGACTCTTCACTTGTTTACAGGCTTCGACGTTCATTGTATGGTCTCAAACAAGCCCCTAGGGCTTGGTATGAGAAGATGGATAGTTTCTTGCTTGCTTCCGGCTACACTCGCTGCCATTCCGATCCCACAGTTTATACACAGAGACATGGAGAGGATCTACTTATCCTTGTGCTCTACGTGGATGATTTTATTCTCACAGGGAGTTCTACTTCCATGATTCAGAGTACATAGCGAGCATTGATGGAGCGATTTGATATGACCGACCTTGGCCTTTTGCATTACTTTCTTGGTCTTCAGATTCATCAAACTTCTGAGGGGATCTTCATTTTCCAGTAGAAGTATGCTCTTGATTTGCTTCAGAGATTTGGCATGGTTGATTGCAAGCCTGCCCCTACCCATTCCAGCCGTGTTGTAATCGTCTCTGCACTACTCCTACGCTTGATCCTACCCTTTGTATCGACAGCTGGTTGGCGCCTTTTTGTACTTGACACATAGTCATCCTGATATTTCCTTTGCGGTTGGACTTGTCTCTCGCTTCTCACAGGAGCCTCATGAGAGTCATTGGAAGGTCGCCAAGCGTATCTTGAGATACATTCAGGGCACTACTCATTTTGGCATTCACTACACTTCAAGTGCATCTCAGATTATGGGCTTCACTGACTCAGATTGGGCTGGTGATGTCAATGATCAGAAGTCTACTTCTGGCTTTGTCTTTTGCCTTGGTTCTGGTCCGATTGCATGGTCATGCAAGAAGCAAACTCCTATTGCATTATCATCAGCGGTAGTATGCGAGGTGCTATGTTGGCTGGTCAGAGCATGCTGTGGCTTCGTCGGGTTGATGACTGAGTTTGGATTCCCTTCCACTCAGCCCACTACTCTTTGGTGTGACAATCAAAGTGCCATTCATATTTCACGCAACCCCGTGGAGCATCAGCGGACTAAGCATATTGAGATCCACATGCACTTCATCAGGCAGCTCATCCAGGATGGTGTTCTCAGCTTGGAGTATTTGCCTACAGATCAGCAGGTTGCAGACATCTTCACTAAACCTTTGGCATCGCCTCATTATCTTCAGTTGCGATCGATGCTTGGGGTGAAGGAAGTTGTCCTTGGGGGGTCTTGAGGAGTCCTCCTTCCTTCATTAGTTTTCTTTATTTTTTTCTCTTTTTTGGAGAGGAGTTTTCTCCCACAGGGTTTTTCTCCTTTTCTCCGCTTATGAGAGTTTTTTGTTTTGTACATGGGTACCTCATCAGGCCTAGTTGCCGGGACCCATCTTTTGCATGTTTGCATTGGTTTGTACCTCCCTAAGTTGCACTTAAGGGGGGGTGTTGGTGTGAATAAGTCTTGTACCTAGTTTATTCCTTTACTAGGGACTTAGGGGACTTAATTCACATGTTAAGTTTACTTAGGATATTAGTTGTCATATCTAGATAAGTATTAGTTGTCTTATCTAGAATTTCCACTTTCCTAGGTAGTTATGAGTTAGTTGTCTCATGTGATAGCATTAAGACACTTGTCATGATCTTGTCTTATCCTATCTCTCATCCTTTCCTTTATAAGCAAGGCATCTCTAGCATATTTGTTAATAGATTGCATATAGCATTGTATTGTATTGCATTGATCATATTGTATCATACTTGCAATCCTTGTTTGGTGGAATAGCATCTTCCATTTTTGCTTCTCTCTATCTCTTGGAGGTTCTTTGGCATTGGGATTGAAGATCTTGGGTTGTAACTCCAACAATAATTATCTATGATACGTATACAATCATTCATACAGATGTTTAATTCACATAGAGCATGAGAAGTGCATTATTGTACAAGTAATTTCACTAAGAACAATAAAGCATATAGGATTCATCACCTCAATCACTTCTACCTTGTCTAATAGAAAGATCAAGATATTTATCCAATCAATTTCTATCATGAATTACCAATGAATATTTTTAAGACATCAAAACCTTGTGCTTTCACATGATCTTGAGGATTCAACTAGATCCCAAATTCTATAAGAATAATATGTTGCTCAATAATCATCTTTCCCAACACTTAGTACTAGCACAAACATTCTTAAGCATCCCTCTTAGGTTTCTTACCTTCAAGAAGTTTCAACCAATATTTATCTATCATTATCCACTTTATCTTCTTTTCTTCTTCCCTTGTATCTTATCAACTCATTCATCCTTTACATCATCAAAGAGATCTCTCTTCACACTCTACTTCTCTTATTAATTCACTTTATATTTCCACATCATCATTCATGGGTTGTCACCATTGAACAATATTTTTTTGGCACTCAAGGATCCCTCTAACACTTTCAAGGTTTTTCACTTAAAAGGAGAAAGATTGGGGCCAAAAACCTACAAATTTCATTCAATTATGATATGTGTAGTTATGTGATAGCTAAATGATCCTAACTATATGCAATTGATGAATTGAAACTAATCTAAATGAATGCAAAAATAGTTTTTATGCAATGATAGAAAACATAGTGTGATATGGAAATAACATGAAAATTGAAGAAATAATGCAGAACAAAAAGTACTAAGTTGAATCTGAGTACTCCTGCACTAGAATTGAAGTTTTTACAGTGTCTAAAAGGTATATTGAAGTCACAAAAATTTCACTATGGGGCTCATTTTCCAAGGGTGGCGAGTCAGTCCACCTACAGGTGAAAACTTTTGAAAACTGGTTTCTCTCTGTCGGGATCTGGGATTTGACAAAATCTTGATTTTTGAAATCAAGGGGGACTTATTCACCAAGGGTAGCAAATCAGTCCACTCCTAGATTTTTGGAAGTACACTAAGAAAATCTGCAATATCAGATATATCAAATCTTGAATGTTAGGTTGCTGAAGTCAAATCCTACAAAAAACAGACATAAAGTACTCAAAAGAGGAAAAACGATGATGTAATGTCTTGAAGGGCTCAATTGACTTGATTCCATTTTTCAACAACTTTTAGACCTATTAAATCTACAAAAGAACACATGCAAAAAGGGGGAAAATATTGGAGTTAGCAAAAAGGGGTTTGCCTTGGTCAAACCCCACTTTGGTACTCAAACCCAATGAAAATATGTGAAATACAAGGGAAAGGATAAATGAATAACATAAAGTATTACAACTTACCTCAAAACCCTTGAAGATGCAATTCCTAATCAATATCAATGGTTGTTCCAAGATGCTTCAATGATTGCTTAATGTTCTATTGCAAAGTAATTGAATAAATGCTATGCTTGAATGCTTGAATGATTAATGGATGTGATAGATGAATAGATTGCTTGAAGATATTATTGGATTGTTAAAATGAGGTAAAATTAGCTTATTTATACAATTGATGTGTCTTAGTACACATTAATACATCATCATAGGCTAACATCAAGTGTAAATTTGAATAAATCCCAAAAGAAATTTGAAATTATTTTGAATTTTGTGCCAAGGTGGACTCATTCACCAACCATGGAGAATGGGTCCCACCTTAGAGGTGTGCTAAAGTGTTGGGAATTAAATGTCATCTAATGCAGTGTGTTAGGGCATCATTCAAAAATACATTTAATAAAAGCATATGAGTGTATCAGGAGGTCCAATGAGACATAAGAAAAGTGTAAATAAGGGGGAAATGCCTAGAAAAGTGTGAATCTTGATAACAAGACTTAACAATACTTTAAAATAGGACTTGTTGATGTGTCAAATGATAATTTTTAGGTGAATTATATTAAATAGTCTCGAATAATGTAGAAATGTTTTACAACACTTCACAACACATTCCCAAGACTTCAATATTTAATATTAGCATTTAAAATAAGCATGTTCAAGCCATGTTGCAACATAATATTAAGATAAAACATGTAAAACATGATGAAACAAGACCTAAAAGACCATGAAAATGACAAGGGGCCATTTTTCTACAACACATTTAGCCCCCACTTTAGTGAGAGGAAAAACTTGCTTTAGAATCACACTAAAGTAGCCATGAACATCCAGAGGAGAAAGGGTTCAAATATGTTTATGTTAGCAAGATGGACTAACGACAAACAAGAGGGATGATCAAGCCCCCAGGATGAAGATCCCATAGCAAACTAAACATAAGAACAAAGCAACACACAAGTTTTGAGAACTAAAATGAAGCTTCGATTATCGATCCAACATGTTTGTGAATTGGTTCTAGGAAAAAAGAGAAGATGTGTACTCACTCTGGGCCCGCAAACTTTCAAATCATCCATGGGGTGTGTTATGAAATAACTTGCACAATTGAAGAATATGATATGAAATATGCTACAAATACTTGATAATATATGAGAATAGCAAGCCACTACGAGGGGGAAAACCTCCAAATATCTCTAATGACAACAAACTTAATAATATGATGACGAAATAAGACTCACAACCTCCTATTTATACCTATTTATACCTATTTATTCCTAGGATATCACCTAGGCCGACTTAGACACCCCTATATAAGACCTAGGTTGACCCAACCAACTAAATAATAACATAATAATGATAGCATGACTTAATTAGGAGTTAAGATATCCACAAGCCAACTATTCATAACTTGATGTAGACCAATATTAATGGTGTAGCATGCCTCCCTTCTTAAAAGAAGCATTTTCCTCAATGCTAATCAAGTTTGGATTCTTTTGAATGAACTCCTCATCTTCCCAAGTGGCATCTTCAATTGGTACATTCTTGCATTGGATGAGATATTCAGTGAGAGTTCTATTCCTTAGCTTCTTTGTGCATGTTTGAAGAATGCACTCTAGTTCCAAAATGATTCTTCCTTCTTCATCGAGCTCTGGTAGTGTTGTTTGAGTTGGAATATTATGCCCAATTACTTTCTTCAAATGAGAAACATGAAAAACTGGATGTATCTTTGTTGTTGGTGGCAACTCTAATTTGTAGGCAACACTACCTATCTTTTTTATGATTTGGTATGGCCCATAATACCTTGGAGATAAATTATTATTATTTTTTTGTTGCTTCAGTGAGATTTTCTTATAAGGCTGCAATTTCAAGAAGACCCAATCCCCAACTTCAAAACTTCTTTCACTACAATGTTGGTTTACCTGTAGTTTCATTCAATTTTGTACCATGGCTAAATTCTCTTTGATTCCTAAAAGTACTTGTTGTAGATGAATCAAGTGGTCCTCTACTACCTCAACTATTGGTGACACCTTTATTGATGAAGTGATGGAAGGAGGATGATATCAATACAATGCTAAAAATGGAGACATTTTTTATGAGCTATGAAAAGAAGTGTTATACCACCATTCTACAAGTGGTAGCAAATCTACCCATTGAGATTGTTTCTCTGAAGTGAAAAAATTTAGATATCCTTCCAAACACTTATTAACAACCTTAGTTTTCTCATCTGATTGAGGATGGCATGAAGAGTTATGAGCCAATTGAGTACCCAAACATGAGAATAAATCTTTCCAAAAGTGACTAGTGAAGATAGGATCATGGTCACTAACAATAACCTTAGGTAGATACCATGTAGCTTTTGGATATTATCCAAAAAATCTTTTCCCATTGCACTTGCTGTAAAAGGATGTGATCATGCAATGAAATGTACATATTTAGTGAGGCGATCAACTAATACCATTATGAAATTATGAACTTTACATTTGGGAAGACCTGTGATGAAGTCCATGGATACCTCTTCCCAATGCTCGCTAGGAATAGATAAGGGTTGCAAGAGACTTGGTGTGATAATTGTCTCCCCTTTATTTCTTTGAAAAAAAGGTCATTCAACCAAAAAAAATTGAACATCACCTTTTAGCTTTTTCCAAAAAAAATATTGCTTGACTCGATGATATGTCTTCAAAAATCGTAAATGACCACCAACTGGAGACTCATGTAGCTATGTGAGAATATTGTGTTTAAGAGTGGAATTCTTGTAGAGATACAAATGCTCTTTATACCACCATCTGTAATCAAAACCTGAAACTCTGCAGCTAGATATATTAAGCAATTTAGATGAGTAGCAAACTTTTTGTTGATGAAATTATGAGTGCTATGTGAGTTGATCAACACTGTTACCTTCTACATTTTTAAGAACCCCACCACCTTGAGAGTTTGTGGAGCACTAAAACCTGAGAGTGCATGACAAGAAATGATTGGTTGAGAATCATGTGACTCCTCATTTGACTCCCTTTCATCCTCTAGTATGGGTTCCTCCTCTTCTTCCTCACTTGGACCTTCAATATAAAAAAAATTATTTTCACTGCATTTATGTCCATGACTATATTTTCTATCACAATTGAAAAACAACCATTTTTCTCTTTTCTCCTGAATTTTTTGTGGAGTCAACCTAGTAGGTTGTGTTGAATATCCTTTCTCTCTTGTCACATTAGCCCCTTGCTTCTTAGGAATCAAACACTTCTCCTCTACCCTACGTGCTAAGGTAAAAGAATCATTTATAGATCTAGGGCTAAACATGTGTACCTCATGTTGAATGTGATCCTTGAGACCCCCCAAGAATAAATCATTCAAGTTCTCCTCTTTAATTGTATCCACTCTTAAAAATATATTTTGGAATTGTTGCATATAATCCTTAACTGATCTTGTTTGTTGATGTTTAGCAAGCTGGCTGAAGAAGTTGTTTGTCACACTATTGCTATATTGTGCTTGGAGTTCCTTCATAAAAATTGACCATGAGATGGTGAGCCCCTTTTTCCTTTGATGAGTGCAAAGCCAATGATACCAAATGAATTGATTTGGTTCTAGATATAGGGAATCCGTCGTGACCTTTTGTCCTTTTGGGATTTGGTGTACTTAAAAAAAAATCTCCATTTGGTTTATCCATGTTAGAGGATCCTTACCATCAAACTTATGCATATCCACCTTTGGAAATAAAATTCCTAGATCCTATAGGAGTATTAAAACTTGTTTGAATGTTAGTTGACCTAGAATTTTCACCTCGGTTGCTTGAGAACTCCTTTCTTGGTTCAGACATATAGGTGCTTAACATGTTTCGTATATCTGATATATCTCCTCTCAGGTCACACATATCCATCTTCATTGAGGAAATGTCTTCCTTGTCCTTACTGATTTCCTCATTAGGAGTAGTATCCTCTATTGTTACTACATCCTTATCAGGAGTCTTCCTTGGAGTGACAACATTCTTTTTGCCCCTTGTTGTAGGCCCCGTCATGATGGGAACCAATAATTTTGAAATAAATCACACAAATGAAACTTAAATTCTCTAAAAAATTTACTATAACTTACTAGGTCCAAACTAACTCTCACCTAGAGAAAATTCCAATAAAAAAGTAGATTTGCATCCTTGAGAGTGGTATTTGTGAAAACCTTAATTTTTAAATAACTTTCATATTTCTACTCCAATTCCTCCAATTTTTTTACTGTAATATTCTTTAATATGTATTCAAAAACCTAATAAAAATAAAGCTCCAATTTGACAATATGTGAGAGATATGTAGATTCCAAATAAATTGTGTAGAAACCTTAATTCTATAATAATTCGCTCAATTATGCTCCAATTCTTCTAAAATCTGGAATATAGCTTCTTTAATTTGTTCTTTAAAAACCCTTTAAAAATAAGAAAAAAATCACCAAAATATGAAACATATTCTCTTTCCAAAATTTCCTCCAATATTGAGAAAAATCCTTGCCTCTATGCTGCCAAGATCACACTCAATACCACTCGTTATGAAATAACTTGGACAATAGAAGAATATGATATGAAATATGCTGCAAATACTTGATAATATCTAAGAATAAAAAGCCACTTCAAGGGGTAAAAGCTCCAAATACCTCTAATGAGAACACACTTCACAATATGATGATGAAATAAGACTCACAACCTCCTATTTGAACTGTATATTTTTGGCACTTCTAATGGTTTCTAACACTTTCAAGGTGTTTCACTTAAAAGGAGAGATATTAGGGCCAAAAATCTATGGGTTCATTCAAATTGTATTATGTGGGATGTGAAGTGTGCTAAATGAACTAAACTAAGTGCAATAGATAAACTGAAACTAAACTAAATGAATGCAAAGCTAACTTTTATGAAGAGTTGGAAAACACAATGTGTTATGCAAATATGAACAAAACGAAAGAAATCTACTAAATGGAAAGAAACAGGTTGAATCTGAGTGCACCTGGGTTTTTTTAAAGCTATTGGAATATTTTGAATGCAAATTTGTGATTATTGAAAAATTCACTGATGGACTCATTCGCCAAGGGTGGCGAATTAGTCCACTGTCAAGTGAAAACTATCAAAAACTTGTTTTTGTCTGTAGGGATCCCGAATCTAAAAAAATCTCAAATTTTGATGTCAGGGTGGACTCATTCACCAATAGTGGAAAATCAATCCAATCCTAATTATGTGGAGGTACAGTTAGCAACTTTGCAATATTAGATTTATACAATCTTGAGTATCAGGTTGCTGATGTCAGATTCTGTAGAAAATAGATAGAAAGTGCTTAGAAGAAGAAAAATGATGATTTAATATCTTGAAGAGATATATTGACTTGATTCAACTTTTTCAACACCTTTAAACCTGTCAAATATGCAACATAACACAAGCTAAAAGGGGAAAAATGTTGGTGGGTTGGCAAATAGGGGTTTGCCTCAGTCAAACCCCAGTTTGGTACTCAAACCCAATGAAAATATATGAAATACAAGGGAAAGGATAAATGAGTAAAATAAAGTATTGCTAGTTACCTCTAAACCCTTGAAGATGCAAATCCAAATCAATGTCAATGGTTGCTTCAAGATGCTTTAATGGCTACTTAATGATCTATTACAAAATAACCTGACAAAATGCTATGCTTGAATTCTAAATGCTTGGAAATTATGTGGAAATGAGCTTAGCTTGCTTGAAGATCATAATATGAGGTTAAATTAACTTATTTATACCATTCTTGTGTCGTATTACCGATAATACATCATCACAAGCCGACATCAAGTGTAAAATTGAATAAAATCCCAAAAGAAATTTGAATTATTTTAAAATTTGTGTCGAGGTGGGCTCATTTGCCACTGATTGTGAATCAATCCAACCTTTAGGGTGTTTTTAGGTGTTAATAACTAAATGTTATTTAATGGTGTGTGTCGGGGTATCATTCAAATATACACTTGAGTTAACCTTATAAGTGTATAAAGAGGTCCATGTAGACATAAGAAAGTGTAAATAAGGGGGAAATGCCTAGAGAATTGTGAATATTAATAACAAGACTTAACAACACTTTAAAATAGGACTTGTTGATGTTTCAAATGATTTTTTTTAGGTGAATTCTATTAAATAGAGTCTATAATAATGTAGAAATTTTTTACAACACTTCACAACACATTCACAAGACTTTAATATTTAATAATTGGCATTAAAAATAAGCATGTTCAAGCCATGTTGCAATACAAATTAAGACAAAAAATGTAAAACATGATAAAACAAGGCC
>VDFB02063531.1:0-45065 GCA_007258455.2 Sequoia sempervirens | reverse complement strand
ACTAACACGCTCTATTATGACCCCTTTAGACATCCCCTTAAGACATATTCTAACCCCTTAAGACATCCCCTTAAGACGCTCTTATTATTAAGACCCCTTAAGACATCCCCTTAATTAACACGTTCTATTATGACCCCTTTAGACATCCCCTTAAGACCCCTTAAGACATCCCCTTAATTAACACGCTCTATTATGACCCCTTTAGACATCCCCTTAAGACATATTCTAACCCCTTAAGACATCCCCTTAAGACGTTCTATTATGACCCCTTTAGACGTCCCCTTAAATAACATGTTCTATTATGACCCCTTTAGACATCCCCTTAAGACCCCTTTAAGACATCCCCTTAATTAACACGTTCTATTATGACCCCTTTAGACATCCCCTTAAGACATTCTCTTATGACCCCTTTAGACGTCCCCTTAATTAACATGTTCTATTATGACCCCTTTAGACACCCCCTTAAGACGTCATTATTTGTTTTGACAACTTATAAATTAGTGTTAGATGAACCCTTACCCCTCGCCCTAAAATTAATCCTATCCCTAAGCCTTGTTGTATCCGGAATTTAATTGAAACCTAACCCTAACTCTAGTTGTGTCCTAATCCTAACCTTTACCCAAAGTTTTATCCTATAACCCTAACCTTAATTCACGTAGAAAATTTTGTGGGTCATATTTACTTTTTATGTACATAATTTATGTGATATTCTATTTTTTTTCTTGTTATTGGACATGGAGACAAGACTTTATTCATTTTTCATACACTACACACAATCATGATATTCTAAATGGGGAAACAATGATGAAATTAATTTTCTTGGATTACTCCATATTCATCATTTTTAAAAAGTTATCATGTGTGTACACTCACGACTATCACCTAATGGTTACAATTTTTACATAAGATATTCTTATGTTATCATACTTATGTGATATTCTGTTTTTCTTGTTATCATTACGGAGGCAAGACTTTTTATTCATTTTTCATACACAACACACAATCATGATATTCTAAATGGGGGAAACAATGATGAAATTAATTTTCCTTGATTGATTCATTATCTACTATTTTTAAAATTTATCATGTGTACACGATGACTATCACCTAATGGTTACAATCGCTTTTACATATACACATTCTCATGTTATCATAATTTATATTTTTTCTAATGATTACCTCTTTCCTTAATTTTTAGTAGGAACAGTTTTTTCCATTACTAGTGAGAAACTAATGGTGTCATTTTATAAATATGTACATTAGCTAATTATATCAATACCTTGTTAGATTTTTTCACCATAAAGAATTTTATTTGATTAAGAGTTTAGAGCAATGACTTTATTTGTCAATTTAGTTAAGGAAAAATTAAAGAATAAAATAACAAAGAATGGTGATATCCATGATATTCACAAGGTATAGGAATTCCATGTGCACCAACAATGAGGTAAAATTCAATTTATAGAACTAAATAAGTAGGTAAATCCACATAAATTTTCTCTCATAAAATTAAAATTAATACATTAGAAGGAAAATATCTTCTTGTTCATTGAAAAGAAGATTAAACCTAAAATTATTCTACAATTATGAAGTCTTTAGTAAATTTCACATTAATGTCCTATATTAATGTCTTGAATATGAAAATAAAATGCATAAATGTACATGCGTAAATTAAAATTTCAAACAATAATAAAGTCCATAATTTATGTAACATATTAAGTGTATGAAACCAATATATTAAGCACACATGAAATAAAGTCCAACAGAGTACATGATAAGTTACAAGAAATATAAAACACATAAAATCACATGTTTGTAGTTCATGTACTGTCTCTATAATCAAGAGACCTCTTCACACCATGCGGACTATGTGGATGACCTGAAACACTCTGTACATAAGAGAAAGATGAAATTAGATGTAAGACAATAAAAAATGATTTAATGACAATTTCATTTATAATCCATCATAAAATTAAATTACCACCATATCTACATCTAGATGCTCTGGTGCGCCTGAAGAAACCTCTAAATTCTCTAAATCAGTCTACATAAACAAGACAAAGAAATTAGAAATTAGATGTACAACTCTACAATTATTATTTTTTTATTCAATTTAATTCAAAATTTATCATATTTTAATTACATACCGTATTATGAGGTTGTGCACTAGGCTCTTCTCCAGGACCTGTCTATACATGCTCAACTACAGGATGTGTCTCATGCTATAAAAGAAAAAGAGTATGTAAAAATATCATATTAATATGTATATATTCAATTTAAAATTTATAATTCACTTTAAATATAATAAAAAAATAAAATTACCATTTGATTTGAGACCTGCTCTACATGTCCTCCTGGTGGTGTAACTATGTCTAGGTTAGGGCTGAAAGTTGCACCAACAAAGTCCTACAAGATCAAAATTAAAGAATGTACAATTCAATTAGGTTAATATATACATATATATTCAAGTTTGCACATTTTTTGTAGAAAGTTTTGTAAACAACCTGGAAAACAGTGGCCTCACGAGTAACTGCAACATCAAATGTTTGCCCAGTGCCCATTCTTATTGTGGTATCAACCTAGACATACATGTACATAGACATTTAATGCTTATAATATTTACAAGTGTACATGCATGCGTTTCATATATCTAGTGAATTCAAAACTTATAAAATTGTAACTATATACTAATGTAAACTTTAAGAAAATTTACAATATGAATGTACCTGCCCATGATCTATGTCGCTCGATAGTGGAGGAGTGCTTGACAATCCCTCAGGAGGAATCGACGTGGATGCCGATTGACTCACCTAAACCAACATGAATATTTGAAACATATATGTGATTCAATTATAAATTTAAAACTCGTTAATAATTTATGATTTCATATATAATTTTGAAAATGAAATCGTACACCCCATAAGGGTTGCCATGACCGCTAGTCGAGTATACCGTGGAACAGATGATTTCCCTTGCATCGTTAGTGTCATTTGTACACCAAACAATTTGATTGTTAAAATGTATTACAAACTTTTCTTTGATATATACAACCATAAAAAATATTATAAAATGAGTTCGTACATCTAGATGCATATTTATACCTGTGTCGTAGTGTCCTCAGGGTGATGTTCTGCTACGAGGAACTCTACAAATGAACTGATGCGACCAGATGAACCACCAAAATCTCCCCGTCCACCTGAACTAGGTGTAGCCTGATCAGGTCCATAACACACTTGATGACAACTAGTACATATATGGGGGATGGGTCTCGACACTCCTGGAGCAGTACTCGGACCAGCTCCATAAAAAACTCCTCCATCATCATCATCGTCTCTATGCTCCCCACTCGCTATCGCAGAAGCGTGCTGATCAAGGTCTCCTGCAAGTGTACTAAGGGAACCTAATGTTGATGTACCGTGAGCTTGATGATGTACGTGTGCAGAATGGAGGACCGTGATAAACGGGTTGTGCATGCATGGGGCATTGGGGATCAACCCTTGCCCCTAATCTCTGTTGTGGCATGCCGCCACCAACACCCTGAAATGATCTAAAATCAAAATAATTGGGCTTTTGCCCCAAAACAAACTCTACATACAGTTTTCTCAATAAATACAATGGGCACTCCCAATTAGCATGTGGGGGACTATCAAAAACCATATACCATCGATCCAAAAAATGTGCAATCATTTGCAGATGTATGCACCACCTCATGGATATTCTAGATTTGTTGGGTGGAATGGGTTGTCGGGTAACGGGGTCAAGAAAGTAGGGGGCTAGATGGGATTTTTTTATTTTAAGGTCTAATATTTGTTTATAAGAGAGACCATCAGAATAAAATTGTCTCATTTGTTCTCTCTCTCGTCGATGCCTATCAAAATCAAAATCGATCATCCTAATGGAATCAACAACGTTTTGCATTACATATGCAAAACGTCTCACATGTGGAGCAATCAATTCTTGACTCTACATAGCATTGATTTGTGTCTGTAAGGATGCGACTTGATCATTCTTTCATGCTCTCAAGTGAGCCTCATCAGATGCCATAGGTGTTGGAGGTGGCATATGAGGGGGAGGTGGAGGTGGAGGTGGAGGTGGAGGGGGGAGGGAGGCGGATCTGGTTGTGGCTCAAGTGGTGGATTGATTATATCATCAATGTTAAAATCATCCATGATATATGCTTGATATAATGTGCACCTACATTTTAAATCATACAAAATAGTCCATGTGCATACAAAAATTAAGATCATATATAAATAATTGAAATAGGATGAGCAACATATATATTAAGCTCATATATTTAATTGAAATGCACATATATATACATTGATTTTTCAACTCAAGAGCATGTCCATACAAAATTAAAAATTAAATGTATGTACATGTACATTTAAAATAAAAAATATGATGCATAATTTGCATGCGTACAAATCATTAAACTAAACTATACATACATACATATACAAATTTCAAAATTTAAGAACTATTATGCAAATTTTTAATACATGCACATACATACTAAACAATAAACTTGAAACATTCACAAAATCTTATTTTATGTCTTTAACACACACACAATTTTTCAGCAGGAGAAATCATGATCTAATAGATAGTCATTAAATATATACTATTATATACTATTCATTATAAGTTCATAAATTCCACCAACTTCACAAATCCATGTCACTAAAAATATCCATATAGAACCAAAATCATAAATTCATGTCACTAAAAATATCCATTTGGAACCAAATTTATAAATTCATCATTAATAAAATATCCATCGTACTCACCAAATTTATAAATTCATAACTATTTAAGATCATTGTTTTAATTTATAAACTATTATGCTCTCACAAGATAGATATTCATTTCTTTGTGTTTTCCTTTTCAGAATCGGAAGTTCTCTCCTCTAGCCATTGTTGATGCTCATCTAAGATCCCATCCATAGCCCTGATAACATCAACAAGGGTTTTCATCCCAGATGCAAACATCCTCACGGGAGGTGTGACACATTCTTCATTTTGGAATAAATGTTGATTTGATCTTGATGGTTCTAGCGTAAGCATTGATTTGTGATTGCAAACGGCATGCCATTTGATTTCAGGTGGTGGAGGGGCGGAGGTGAGGAAGTGTGTTGGAGATGGATGTAGCGGAGGTAGATTGTGAATATTATTGAATGGATCCATGTGACTTCAAGATATAGTGAACCTGCATTAGATTTGTACTCCAAGATGTAAGATACATGTTTAGGAAATACCTTTAAACTATTCAATATAAATGGCCTTTAATTGAATAAAAATGATAAAATATGTATGCCTCATTTAGGTTTAAGGCATGTTACTTGAATGAAAATATAATTAACTATTAATATTGTATAATTGCTAGTAACGACATCTATTGTTAAATTTGTTGGGCCTTGGGCAACTTTGATCACCAAATTTTAAGAACTTCTTTTATCCTTTAAGAAACAAGTCATACTGAACCCTTAAGAAAATTGAATTACGATTTAGGGTGACAGGATGGCTTAAGGGGATTTACGTCTAGTGAGGTCCTAGGAGAAAATGGCATGGTTCAAATGAATAAAATTTGGTGAAGTTGCCCAAGGCAACCAAATTTCATTAACAACCTTTCAAGAAAAAATGATGGCTTTAGGGTTTAGGGTTTAGACTTTAGAGTTTAGGGTTTAAGGTAATAGGATAGCTTAAGGGGATCTACATGCTGGAAGATCCTAGGAAACAATTACATGGCATAAGGTAATGAAATTTGGTGGAGTTTCCTAAGACAACCAAATTTCATTAAGAGCCTTAGAAAAAATGATGGCTTTAGGGTTTACAGTTTAGACTTTAGAGTTTATTATTTAATTAGCTAAAATCCCCAAATCCTAACTTTTAATCAACCATTAAGGGGATAATCATGTCACATCCATAGCTTAAAATTAAAATAATTCCAAATCACCAATCCAAACTCAAACTAATGTAACTTACTTCCACTTCATCAAATCTAAAATGAAATTAATAAGCTATCCTAGCCATCAAATTAATTAGACTAATCATAGCCATTCATTTCCAACTACCTTCAATCCAAATTCAAATTAGCATTCAATTATTCCCATCTACCTAATCAAGTCAACACAAGCCCTCCATCAACCCAACCACCTACATTTAATTCTCTCTTCCCTCTCAAATTCAAATTCAAAAATTCTCTCATGAAATTCTAGTCCTCGATTCCAAAAAAACCTAGTCCTCCATTCCTTTCCCCTCAACTCTATAAAATAATGACATCCTCAAATGTTTCCATATGATAAAATTTGTATGTATATGTTATCACATTAGAGAACCAAAGAGCAACATCAACACATACATTTAGAGCCATAAAAGAATGTTATGGAACCTATTATGCTTCTCTAATCTTTCATTATTTTATTTACCTTTCATTAGAAGTAGAGTATTGAGTTTGCACTTGCATTCTTGGTCTAGAATTTCTCTTCTACACTAAGTACAAAAATATAATATTGGATAGCTTAGTATATCTTTCTCTTCTAATATATATTCCCTAGTTCTCCTTATCCATATTTGAGTATCTTAGCATATGTGTAACACAACATGTTAATAATATATCTCAAATAAATGTAGGGATGTGTCGCTAATGTCATCTTCAAACATATTTAACCAATAGGAGATCCTATAAGGTATCTAATATATAACTATTCAACCTATACATGTATGACATATGGTGACCTTTGGCTTTTTTTGATATGTCAAGGGTAGTTTTGCAAAGATTAGTTTCTAGTGCTTTTGTGAGTTTTCACCACTTGTACTTATTAAGCTACACTTTTGGGTTTTCAACCTAATAGGGATAAACCTAGTAGATTTTTTAGCTTTGCAGCCTAATGGAGATAAATCAAACCACACTTTTTGGTTTTTAGTTGCACCTATCAAGTTATTTGTTAGCTATTAAATTTACAAACATTCTAGGATTATAAGTCTACTATAAAATTTGATGTAAAATAGATTACACATTGAGCCCTATAATTTAATTACAACAATGAATAAATATAGCAACATTTAGTAGACATAATGAAAATCAAGCCATGATAGTAATATAGAGATAATATACAATGTTTAATATAGATAAGTTAAAGAATCATTTTAAAAATATATATCTATATATTCACATCATTTTTGTTTTTTCTTTAGATTTCAAATATATCCACCAATCCCCCTTATCTTACATTTTAACATAAACTCAAAAAACATAGTGGACATGTACACACATATAAAACTACATTAAAATAGTGTTAGATCTTACAATTTTTCAAGTCTTATTTCATCCTCTTAGACGATCACTCTTACTAAATCATTGGCATAAATTAGATGCACACAATGGCACATTATTTAGGTTTATTCCTCATGTTGGATTCCCTATTTTATATAACTATATCTTTATTATCTAATTTAAATATATCTAAGCACAAATTTCTTTTATGTAACACATTGATAATTTCAACTCATTATAAAAACCAAATACAAATTTAAAGGGGGTACACTATATTTATAAGTACGTTCGATTTAAATACCATCCCAATCTCCATGGTGTGGACCACTTGTTCACTAAAAAGCCCTTACATAAATCATCTACTTAGGTCAATCTTATGTAGATTTTTCTTAAATATTAATATTCATAAAATATGGCACAAAGCATATTGATGCATTTCTATCCTTCCACATAAATCTATATAGTATCAAAATATAGGTTTAATTTTATGGTTAAATTGAATCTCTCTTAGTTGCTAAATAATCCATTATGATTGAGGATGGGTGGATTATTATCTAGGATCACATCTTAAAAATCCTATAGAGGTCATGTGCTATGTTTTTCTTAATACATATATTCACATACAAACCTCTTTCCATGTATTATCAACTCGCCTATATGATAGACACCTTCCTAGATTTAAATTTCATATGATATATATGTACCCAAGTGTTTCCAATTGAAATTGCTATAATTATATTTTTATGGCATTCTAGATATTTAAAATAGTTTTCATAAATCTACCAAATAGACCCATTCTTGACATTGAACCTACATAATTTTAGGTATGTCCAATGAAAGATTAGGGTCTAGGGTTCATAAATTTCAAATGCTTTAGTGTTATGGGTTTAGATTTTATAGTTTAGGGTCTAGGGTTTAGCAAACTTAGGGTGAAGTTTGGGTGGCCCTTGGCATAATTTAGAGTTGCAAGTTAGTGTCAATTGGAATCGATTGTACGTGTTTAGATTTACGAATTTGTTAACTAAATTTGCAAACAAACATCAAGATAAACTTTATGAATTTTAACCATTCTTTAACATATTGATTTCTAATCTAATTATAATTTAAAATTGAAACTAAAGTTTAATATATATCATTTTTTCCATACAAAGCAAATAAAATTTAAAACATTTAAGCAATGAATGATTTTTTTTGTTTGATTTTTTCATTCAATTTAGGGTTTCAGTTTTAAACAATTTTTTGTTTCAATTCCAAATTTTTAGGGGCTCACTTTTAAACAACATTTAATTATTTAATTTAACAATTTAATATTTTTAAATTTTGTTTCTAAAACACATTCAATCATTTTTATCAAAAAACATCTAAATTTCATTGCAAGTTTTTGTCTATTTTTACAATTATTGAATTATACTATAACAATTAAAAAAATGATTAAAACGTGACAAAAATTAAAAAAAATAAATGCTAAATTAATGTATTTCATTTAAAATTTCAATTCAAAAAAAAAATGCAAAGAAATGGTGTTTAGGTGGCGTACCTATAGCTGGTCGTGGGGTCGCTGTCGCTAATGCACTTGGGGTCCCGTTCGCAGAGCAGTGAAAACTGTTCTTTTAAAAAAAAAATAGCAATATAAAACGGGATCCCGAATTATACAACTCGGGATCCCGATTTATACAACTTGGGATCCCGTATTTTATAAATCGGGATCCCGTTTCTTATAAATCGGGATCCCGTTCCGTGTTCATTGGTTTGGAGTCCGCAGGGAAACGGGATCCCGATTTCTAAAAAGCGGGATCTCGTTTGGTTTCAGGCTCGGGATCCCGAACCGTAACGGGATCCCGTTTGTTCGATGCCGATTTCAATTTTTTGTCTAAGGCAAGAAACTTCCACGTTTCATGGATTCAACTTCTTGCACACACCCATAGATAATAATATGATATAGAGAAGTACATGAGATTTTAGGTTATTGGATCTTATTTGTAATATTGCATAAGTGATTCAATAATTTTCATGGAAAACTTAGAATTGGTATTATATCAGTCTGGTGTGATAAGCATGTGTGATATTGGTTTTGGTTATGATCAGCTCTAGTTGTTATCTTTTATTCAGTTGACTGGTTCTTGGCATTTTTCTTGTTAATGGGTTTCTTGGTGCTTATGGTGCATCAATATAGATGAAATTTGGTTGCATTGTAGTTGATGTCTTGACAGTTGACTTTACCTTGGAAATGGTTTTTTAATTATTCGTTTGGTGTTCCCAATCTTGAGTAGTAACATTGGTAAGCTATAGAGTAGTGACATTGGTAAGCTACAGTTGGTTTTCTTTCTTGAACTATAATTATTGCTTGTCTACATAGTGGTTTATTTCTATTCTTTGTGACCAGTGCTATTGAAGTACTGGACATATTCCATGATTATTATATGCATAATTCAACATATTTTTCAGTTGGTATTTGGTACTGGATATTTTATGGATGGAATAGTTGGTATTATTGAACAATTGGTATCCTTGCATATTTTATGGATTGTTACAGTGGTTGCTCAGGTGGTTAGAAAGTCTAAAAGTGTATACAAGTGGTATAATTGGTAATGATGGATAGTCTTGGTAAATTTCATGAAAGGCGACTAAACTTTTGCTATATATAGTTGGTAATGACATCTCTTGATGCTTATACAAGTTCAGATTATACATTAAATAGTGATCCTTGTTTCAGAGCTAGGTTGATAGGTATTTTGATGCAGAGAGTTCAAATTCATATTTCAACATTCCTTTTACTTGATGCTCTTCATAGGACTGTCGGGCTACTGCTTGATCTTCATGAAACACTTGCTACTTATTTGATAGTGAAGGACAACATTTTCCACAATAGTAAAATTTCTTTGTGTTCAAGTATCCCTTTGTCATTGCTGTCAAAGGGGGAGATAGTTGATTATTGGTGGAATTTGCAAGTTTGACGTCAATGCCAAAGGGTGATTTTTTTTTCTTAGGCATTGATTTTTCATTGATGTCAAAGGTTTATATGTTCAACAGATCTTAGAGAAGGAATTTTAATGTTGATCAATACAGTGGAAAAGTGCTTATGCTCCATACTTCTTATGGTTCATCCTTTTCAACATACATGAAAAATGACATGCTCATGCTCATCCAAGTTCTAGTATTGATGGTACACTACTCATTCAATACTTCGATTCATCACATTGTCTACAAGGTATAAAGATTGGTGCAAATTTCTCAAGCTATTAGAGGTGATGATTATGGTTGACAAGTTTAAATTCATTTAGACTTTGTGCATGTAGACAAAGGTTTATATGTTCAACAAGGCTGACAAGGTAGTGTATTTGTTTGTTTCACATGGTAGTCAACACTGACTACATTGAGCATTATGAGATTTATATCGTTTGGGAAAATCATGACTGACATAGTGATTATTGGGGACATAATGATAATGTTTTACTTGTAACACCGAAACAATAATTGTGCCCTAATTTACTTTCATTCTTGGAAAAACTCAAAATCATTCCACTAGTAGAATTTGACAAATAAATGACTACGTGACTAAACCTTTTAGTCACGTGACTAACACTAGTAGTATTTGGAAAATAAAAGACTAATTTGGTCATCGGGTAAAATCACAACTAAATGACTAAATAAATGACTAATATCAGACAAATAAAAATGATTAAATAAATAACTAAATATATGGCTAAATTAATGACTAAATAAATGACTATTACTCCTTTATTCCTTTTTCTTTCAAATTTGATCATAATCCATAGAGCTCAAGCCCCCCTCATGGGACCCCTACCTAAGTGATCCATTTGACCACCTAGGTTGCTTGGTGCACCAAAAATACCTATTGTGGAAGGCATTGTCTCTCAATGCAGTCTTAAAGCCTTCACATATTTTATAAAAAAATTTAACATTTACATTCTTTAACTTTTATTACTCATTATTTTAGGGAGCACTAACTTCAACACATACTCTATAACATATTAACATGCATAATTTAAATGAACACATATATAAATAAAAAAGAAATTGCACAGGTATATATTACTACCATTGCCACTTAGCATTGGCTAGAAGTGCATTAAATTTGAAGCTTCTATGAATGAATGTGAAACACATTACATTTGTTAGTTTAGAAGAGTTGCTTCTTGAAAATTCCAATTATTTACCATTTTTTCAAACCATTTGTCACATATAAAGATATAGAATTGTATTATTCAACTACATATGCTATTAATACCACTTGTTTCATTTACATATACTAAATTGAAAGTATTAAATTATACCATAGACTAAAATCTAAAAATTATGATATTCCATCAATATTTAAAAGAAAATATTATTCATAGAAACTATTTATATATATTAAAGTGAAACTATTAAATTATACCGTAGACTAAAATCTAAAAATTATGACATTCCATCAATATTTTGAAAAAAATATTATTCATAGAAATTAACTAATAAAATTTGTCCATATCAATGCAAGATGATTGGATGAATCTTTTGGGATGTTTTTCATAGTTTTTTGCGCTTTCCCCACCACTATTGGTTTCCCGCTCCTCCAAACTCTTCCTCATGGTATTGACCTTTCACTTCATCAATTTGGCAAGCTGCAACTGGAAAATAAGGTTTTGACGAGGGTCAGTTGGAGGAAGCATGGAGAAGCGTGGAGAATGTATTGAGGACGGGTTTGCTCAAAGAGACTGACCACTTTTCGAGGTAAGCTTATAGTAGGTAATTATTGTTTAAATTGTTGCATTTCAAACAAATTGTGGTTTATTTTGCCAATCTCCTGGTAAACACCATTGTAAGCATTTTCTTTATGGGTTTGGTGAAAATGACCAAGGGTTTGAAAGGAAGAATCATTAGATTGAAGAAAGAACAACTTTCAACATTTTCCAATCAGATTACAAGCCTCTTCTTCTAAGTCATACAGTTTATTTATTGCTGCTAGGGTCGTACCATTTCAACTGATAGGCATGTGGATTTAGTGCAAAAACACCTTTCCTTTTTAATCGATTCCACTTCCATTTGGGATGCATATCCATTGAGAAGCATTGGGAATCATTTATTGGCTAGAGATCATTTTTCCTTGTGCAATTTGAGCTTCTCAGCTATTTGTTCATTGCTGCAAATAAACCAAGTTCATTTATTTATTATACAACTGCCTTTTACTATGCATATGTTCCTTTTTGATCTGTAACCATTTATTTGTAATAAGAAAGGCATTTGCAGCTCAAAACCATATAGTTTATTGTTGTTATAATTTATTTCTTGTATTTTTCAAATTCCTATCATTTTATTCAAAAAATCACAAAAAAAACTACAAAACTTTCAAAACCAGCAAAAACATCAAAACCATTTGCATTTTTGATAGAACTGGGTTTCATAGCATGCAAATGTAAAGATAATTGTATCCCAACCATGTGCATGCCTCCCTTGCATTAAGAAATCCTTCATATGAAGCTTTGTATCAGCAGTTCAGGCACTTCAATCCTATTCAAACCCAGGTATTTACAGTCCTTTTTAATCAATTTTTTAGAAACTTATGAATGGTTTTTCCCATCTTTGGAAAATGAATGAGCTCTCCAATCTCCTGGGTTGAAAGATCATAATATTGATCCCAAGTTAAATCTCTCTTCTCAATTTTGGTCAATTTGTTATTTGGAATGCCTTTAGATTGTCAAAGTGGAGTTTGAACACTCCACATGCGCTTTCCAACCATCTTGCACAGGTTAAGTGCCTTGTCTATTAACTGAGCCCATCCTCTTTTTAGAAAAATCTCAAAAAGTGCTCAAGGAGGCGACCTGCACTCTGCAGCACATGACCAAAGAAAAAAATGTATGTAGAACTACATAGTGTGCATAATCCAACAACTTCCATAAAAAAATGTAAATTCCTTCTGTCTAGAAAAGGTGAATGAGTTGGAGAAGATAGGAATTAAGGATAGGTTGTATGGTTAGAAATAGAAGCAGGAGGGTGGACATGCGCAACATCCTTAGGGCTAAATTTAGATTTTTGTGGACAACACAAAATTCTTAGGTCACCTACTTATAAAAAGGAAGAAAATGGTTATCATTTGCATTACAAAGGATACAAAATTCAAGTCACCCACTTATAAATTGATAAAATGGTTATGATTTGTGCTACACAGGTTTTCAATATAAATTCATACCTGAGTAATAAACACCATATTAGACGTGAAGGAGAGACCTTCAAGCTTAAGCTATGAAATGTAAGCTTGGAAAAAAACATTGATCTTGGCACTTGGCTCCTCCAAACTCTCCTTCACTGGAATAGGAACATGGTCTAAGAGCTTTGCAAGTTCCATCTTCTCTACTTCTCTTATTGTCACATATTTAAACTCTTCACTTAATGAAAACAATTAGCATAGCTCAATATCACCCATTGTTGGCTTCAAGTGCTCATTATAAGTAGCCATTGTCCCATGAGTGATGTAGTAATAACTGGGTATCTGTCCTAGATCATTAACCTGGAAATATCCACTTTTCTTTAAAGGTCCTACTATTTTTTTTTCTTTAAAGGTGTTGGCCATCAGAGGATGATTTCTTCCTTATTTTTGTGACTCTTTGAGTAGTGTCTAGTGTGAATTTATTAATCCATGGTTCAAAATTTGTGTGAGTTTATTAGAGCTTTATCTAACTGGAATCTAGTACATCTATGCTAATTTTTCTGTTTCTATGATATTTTACTGTAGTATTATCCTAGGTGAGTCTCTTTACATAATCAATCTCTTTCCCTTAAAATTTAACTTGGAGAGGCCTTAGGAACTTAACAGATATATTGTGTGTGGCAATTACAATTGATTTTTTTTCTCCACTTGTGAACATTAGTGCGATTTCTTTCTCAAGATTGGACTTGCAACACTTTTTTATGTATTAGTTTGCACATTTAGGATCATTTGTAAGTGTTTCTAGACATGGTTGATTTGAGTTTTGGTTTTAAAATATAAATAGCTTATGTGCTTCTTTTGTATACATATTTAACATTGTGCTACTTTCAATCTTTAAAGTATTGACAGATGAAATGTAAGTTTGAGTTGATGAGTTATTCGTTGAGTATTTTGTGAATTGTGAAGTTATGTCATATGATGTTTTCTGTATATTTTTAACTAAACATCTTTCTTTTTCTTTTGAATAACAAGGAGGTGACTTTTCAAAGAAATATGGTAAACACTTGCACTTCACTCTCAGTTTGACTACTTAATAAATGGTGAATATTTTAAGTCTCATGTTAAAACATACTCCCTATAAAGTACTATATGATCTACATCGAAAAACCTTCCCCTTTCCTTATTCTAGATTGGGATGCTTGTAGGGTTGTTGAATGCAAAGATAATACTCCTATGACTTCAGGTTTGAGTGCCCTATTCTACAAAGTGCACGTATATGCGATAACTGTAGGCAGTTTACTAGAGTTATGTGTTAAAACTTTTCTAAAATCTTTGTATGGGTATCTAAAGACCCCCATGGAGCCCTATGCTTGTAAGCAGCCCTCTTTTGTAAATCATTCTTGATGCAATACAAATTTACTTAAAAACTTGAACTCTTGAGGTATCAACTACCTAATGATGAACTATAGCTATCTTATAATTTTTAAGAATACTATAGGCATTCAGTCTATTGGGAAGTAAGTGTCTAGTTAAAACCATGTGCATAGCTATCTGTTAGTGCTTTGATTCCCTTAATGCCATATTAGTACTAATGTGGATGTATGTAGGTATATTCTTCTACTTGGTTTCCTGCAACAGGTAGTATGAAATTTTAACCTATTAGGTTAATGACTTGTATAAAACCTAGACAATTCAATGTGTACAAAAGTCCTATTATGTAAGAGTCATCTCTAAAAAACATAGTTATAGAAAAACCACTGAAAAAGACAAGAGATATCAAAGAGGAATAGGCTCTAGTCTGCATTAGAGTGAAGAGCACACTCTGTTGAATAACCTGGGTATAGTAGGATACTTCTCTTAGTTGTGTTCCTATGATTCAAGGCTGATTATCCTCACATGTAGAAAGGAATTGGTAATGTGCATCTGCCCCTGTGGAGAACAGTGAATATAATATGTTCTGAGCAGGTGTGTGGTATGCTAGGTCTATGTGTTGGAATTTCTAACATTCAATTCAAGTGGGTTGCTCATGCTTAATACACCACAATATATAATGCTGATATGTTTCTTGTATGTTTGGTCAAAATACAATATGCCGATTATTTTTTCTTATTCATCCATTTTAAACTCTACATTTTCTTTCTAAGATTCATTTATACTTAAAAAGTTCTTGATTGTATAATGTTCTGAGCTGATTAAACCCATATTATAGTTATTTAGTGTTTTTACATCTTCAGATAATTTTTTTAGTATATCTAAAACAGTTGGCTTCCTTTTGCACTGTTGACAATATTTTAATGTTCAATTTATGCATGTCATCATTTTCCCCTAATAACTAGGTTCCTGACATGGTTTGACCATTTCATAGCTTTTATCTATATATATAGTTGGATAGAGTGTGTTTGATCAGTGTAACCCAGATGCATTTACATGTTAAAATATAAAAGAGTTGGGTATATTACTACATAGAGTATGCCAGTGGGTTTTTGAGACACCAACCAAAACATATACAGATACAGCTGAAAGTAGTCTGAAATTGGTTTAAGTGCTTTTTGATGTGGTTTAATTTTGAGACAATGTGTTGTGAAGATATTGTTGCTTCTTTTTTTATTTTTCAAAGAACAATTTGTTATTTTAGAGTTTCTTATGAATTCTGCAAAGATATCAAGTAGACTCAAGAGTTTTCAACATCCACGCATAATTATATGATTTTATCTAGACACAAGTTGCACTATCTTTGTCTCATAGACAAACAAAGTAGAGGTAAAAAGGTCCACAACAGATCCTATTCTGTTTGAGTCTTGTATAAGACAAAGGAGACATATTCCCTTCAAAAATATGCACAACTAATAAATTCCAAGCATTTAGTTATAACTTATTATCACGATAATAACAAATATGATATAGGTGGTGAAATTCCTTCTTTTTTTCCATCAATATTTCAATTGAAATATGATGTCATAAACAATGGCCATTAAAGTTTCTACCCTAACATGATTACAATCTCTTCTTAGCAAGATAAGAGAGCCTTGCACAAATTCTCACCGCATTATTTTCATTATCAAAAATAGTTTGTGTCCTTATTATCTTTATTGTATTTGTTCATATGTTATTCAATATCTAGACATTATTTCGTTGATTATTCAGTGCAAAATTTAACATTTAATAAGAGATTTGATTCCAACTCTTCATTTGTGCAACTATAACTAGTCTGTCCATATTGACTCTCTTTTACATAATAGAAATATTTTCAACACAAAATGAGTGTAATATATCTTAGAAATTTTTTAGTCTTCTACGCACTTTAGAGATTAGCTGTCAAAGTTGTGTATTAGGTAGTCAAAATGTGAGGAATTGGTAATATGGTATTATTATTCAGGGAGCCAATATTCTGTATGAACTCAAATTGAGACACGTGACATAAAAATGAAAAATGTTACCCAAAGTTATATTTTATTGAATTTAATTTTCTATTGCATTTGAGCATTACTGAAAGGTGGTTTATTACTACACTTTCTCTACCTCGTCAACATGATAATTTTTAAGATTTGTTTGCCAAAGTTGTTATTGTTACTTGCTTGAAGTTGGCCATCAATGGCCTTAATTCATTATGACCATGTACTTACCCCAAGTTATTGTTGTAGTTAGTTTGTCTCGTTGTACAAGAATGTTGAAATCTCTTGCAAGCTGTTTGTATGGCAATCAATTTAATTGATTATTGGTGGCTTAAAACATTCTATTTGCATGCCATTTTCTTGGCCATCTATAGGTTAAAACAGGTCTTTATTTTACCTAAATTCTAGTTATCACAATGTTTTGTTTTTTGTTTGTAAATATTATAGTGATGCTAAGAAATCTGCATCTAAGTGTCTGTAAGGCTCAACCTTGATTTTGATGGGACTTTCTATCATCTTGTCCATTCGAAATATTCTATGTTCTATGAATGATAGGGTTGTTCCCAACTTTTGGTCCCCTGTTCTTTGTTCCTGCTGCAGGTTAATATCCTATTCAAATGGAATTTTAATGATTTTGGTTGAACTTTGAGGCTTCTCCTTTGTATATTTTGTTGTTTCCCATCCTCCAAAAAATGGACTCAGTGGAACATAGCAAAAATCTCTCTTAGTTTTGAGACAACATGTTTAAGTTTCTTAAGCATGACTATTACTCAATAATTGAACATGATTATGACTCTGGAAAGGGATTGAGGTATATCTTCTGACTTTAGCATTGTAGCATGCAAATTTTAGACCAATTTTCTTATTTTTTCTTAGGTTGTGTGATTTCCAGATATGTATCTATTTAATGTTTTTGGGCACTGTCAATGGAGACATTCGACTGTAGATTCCACTCAGTATCTAGACTCTCCTTTCTTTGATTGTTATTTTTTATGCCACTAGTAGGCTAGGTAGTAGCTAAGGTGATGCTGTGATATGTAGAGTTATATATTGTATGTACTAGAGCATGGTCAACAAAGGAATTTGACTCTCGAGTCAATTCAGTATCCATGATCTCCTTAATTTGCTTGTTATTGTTTACCTCACTGGTTAGCTATTATGCTAGGAACATTCCCACCACTTTTCCTATTTGAAGCTCATGTTTGAATGAGATGTAGACTCAAACGTGGAGAGAAATAAATTTTATAACTATGATTTAATTTTATAATGCAGTACAAATAATCAGTTAAAATTAAAATTAATGCTGACAGGCATGGTCTGAAAAATGGCTAATGGAACATGCTTTTCAAAAAGTTTGTTATATATATAGACCATGTTTACTGTTTTTGATTGCCAAAGATGTTTGCTAGTACAATTAATTTTAGTTTGCTAATGATGGAATTTGGTGATAAACTAACTACAATCATGTTAATACACTGCTTTCATGTTTGGAGATAGGAATTTAAAATTCGATTGATGACACCATAGCTCCCCATCCAAATCAGTGGTGTTGTTGGTCTTGTGACATATTCCATTATATTGTGTTAGTTTCTCTTTGCACAAGAACATTAAATTTTTCTTGTAGCTATTTGTTGGGAAATCACTTAAGTGATTATAGCTGGCATAAAACATCATATCCAAATACAAGATAAATTAGGTCTTTATATCACCTAGGCTCTAGATGTCATACTGACTGGTGTTTTGTATTTGTAAGCATTATGGTGATGCTTAGGAATCTTAGTAAGTGCATGTAATTATCAGCTTTAATTTTAATGGGGTTGCTATTTGTCATCTTATAGTTTCCAAAGAAACTATATTCCATGGTGATAAGTTCTCACCTCTTGGTCCCCTGTCCTTGTTGTTGTTCTCATGCCATTATATTATTCAATTTCACCTCTTGGTCCCCTATCCTTGTTGTTGTTCTCATGCCATTATATTATTCAATTTAAATTTTATAGAATTTTAGGGGTGCTTCTAGGAATCCCCTTTGTGTTTTCTTCTATTAAACCACCCCCACAAGACAGGACTCAGTGGAGCATAGCAAAATTATGTCTTTTTGTTTTGAGGATGACACATGAAAGGCCTTAAAGGTGATTATGACTTTGGAACTGGATTGGGGTATGTCTTCCAACTTTGAACATTGTAGCATGCAAATTTTTGACTACTTTGTAAATTTTCATATTTAAACCAGACTCTATTGGTAAAAGCATAGTTTGAATCATATTTTAGAGGTTACAGATCAAGAGGATGAGTTTAGTGTGGTGAATAATCAATGCCCTAGTCTAAAAATAGGGTTTTATGAGTAAAGATGGAGGTTAGAGTCTAGGGTTTATAAAAATACCTTTAGAAGTGGAATTTTCATGGAATAATAAGCTTGTGTAGACCAAATAAAGAGTGATCCAAGTATTTTTTGTGAGAGTTTGGGTTTGGAGATAGAAGAAACTAAAGACCCCTATGGTAGCCAAGGCCTAAAGAGGCATAATTCTGACTGAGACAGTTAGTTTTGAATCATTTGGTCCAAAGGACCTATACCCCACTTTGACATATGTTTTAACTAAGCCAAAAAGGTATCTAAAGGTGTGGTTAGTTTTGGGTAAATGTGTTTATCATGGGAGAAAAGCTCTGACAGACAATTTTGTAGACCTACAAGCTTTGCATTCAATTTATGAAGGAACTATGACCAAATGAGGAAACCAGTGTTCTTGTGGTTTGTGATAAGTTGAATTATGTTGAGTTAACCCTAATGGAGAGGTCTCAGGTTTAGAGTTGGTGGCTTGTGTGTTTTATTCTAAATTTTTATTTGTAAAAGCTATTATATCTCATTGAGGACAGTTTGGTGATGAGATGGTCTTGTACTGATATTTGAAGGAACCTAGTCTATTTTAGTCAATCATTTTCAAGTTGTTAAAGGTAGTTTGAAGGCTTGAAAAAACATTGGAACTCTTATTGTTGTGTGGATGTTTGATGGCTTAAGGAATTTTGTGTTTTGAGGAATTAATAATGAGTGAAAGATGAGCAAACAAATGAGGATGGTTTGCTGAAGATTGAGTTTGGTCAAACTGAGATTGTAGAAGGCATTTGTTTCTTCCTTCACTTGCATCAAAATACTCTTAAGACTATATTCATATGTAACCTACAGGTAGCAAGAAAACACATCCACACAATGACCACATGTTTAAATGACATCTTAATGATCTATTTTAGAGTGTCTTCGAGATAGCCAACATGGGCAAGAAAGTCAACCATGCACACATAATGATCAATTGTAGGTGTAATGCATTACTGCTTACTCATGTGATTGAAGTATGTACAACCCTCATCCACTAAACCTCCATGTCTACATGCACAAAGAATACAAACAAAGCTTACAATGTTAGGATATGATTTAGAGTGCTTCATTAATTCAAATATTTTGAGAGCATCCTTGCAAAATACATTTTGTGCATATCCTACAACTATTGCATTCCATGAGATGACATCTCTTTGAGGCATTCCATCAAAGAGTTCACATGCCTTGTGTACGTTTCCAAATTTTGCATACATGTCTAACATAGCATTTCCAACCATAATATTTGACAAAAATCCCCCATCCATTATGCTCTAATGGATGTTCATACCCTACTCCAAAGCTCCCATTTTGGCACAAGCAGGGAGGATGTTGGCATAGGTTGTGGAATTTGGCTTCACACCTACTAATTGCATTTGCTTGAAAGTTTCTAAAGCCTTTTCAGCAAATCCATTTTGTGCATATCCCGCAATCATTGTATTCCATGAGATGGTATCTCTTTTAGGCATTCTATTTAACAATTCACATGCCTTGTCTATGCTTCCACATTTTGCATACATGTCTACTAGGGCAGTTGCAACTACAACATTTGATAAAATTCTTCTATTATTTATGCTTTGATGGATGTTCATACCTTGTTCCAAAGCACACATTTTGGCACAAGCAGGAAAGATGCTGGCAAAGGTTGTGGAATTTGGCTTTATACCTGTCAATTGCATTTGCTTGAAAGTTTCTAAAGTGTTCTCAACAAATCCATTTTGTGCATATCCAGTAATAATTTCAGTCCAAGAGATAACATCTCTTCGAGGCATTCTGTTAAAAACTTCACATGATTTTTGAGACAATTTGGCCAGGTGCCTTCTTCCTCAGCTATTGTATTGATGACCCCCTTGATATGGTGTCTGGTTGGGAATATTTCTCTGTTTCACTTTAGTGCAAGGCATTGCATCATTCCCTCTTGAATTAGAGTCTAGTTGATGGCCATTGCTTCTTAGTGGTTCCATGTAGAATTATTTATGTGTAAGGCCAATTTGCAATAATCAATTCCATTTTGCATTGACAATGATTATTAGAATGCTCCTCCATTGGAAGGTAAACTGTGTGATTGCACTAAGCTAAATTTCAGTAATCTCATGTGCTATTAGATATTAGTTAGGAAATTTAGTTTAGTTTATAGTTGTTTATGGGAGTAGCTCCTCACAAGTTTTATTATTTCCAACAATACATAATGAAAAGAATATGTGCTATTTCTTAACTCTTATGCATTTAGATGTGAACCATTTCTGGTGTTTTAGTAAATAATGAGAAGAGGTAGTGAGTCTTATTATGCCTTTAGAATTGAACTATTTCTAGGATTCGATAACTTAAAATCCCAATGTAACATAAAATTAAACCATGAAAGCTTAAACCTGAGTTGCTATGATTATGTGCACTTACCTCAGGTGATTCATTAAATTCATGCCAAATTAAGTAGTAGTCAGGAAATTTAGCATGGCATATGTTCCTTACTTTTGTCTGTGTGATGGAAAGTTCACAATGTGTAGGAACAATGTAATTTTTCATTTGGCAAGCTCATCACAAGGTTGTTTGATTTGTCTACACTTTCCCTTAGTGTGAATGTGTACAAGGTGAAAAGGTGCAATTTCTGAAGTTATGCCTTGGGATTTTCCTATTCTTCGCAGGTTGGATCTTTATTCTGACTATCTTTGTATACTTCCTCTTTCCTAAAACCTAGTTGTGCCCATTGAAGAGATGATTATTCAATGGAGAAAACACTGGTCTTGGAAGAGAATAGTGCCACCCCTTGATACAATTTTAGGGAGGTCTATGTTATTGAAGCTTTTTATTTGTTTTTATTGTAGATAAATAGTAATATAGATTAGACAATAGATGTGGTGCATAAATAAGGTAAATCAATTTTGAATTCAAGGGAAATCTATGTATAAGGATACAATTTTGTTTTCCTAGTCACAAACCATTGAAGTTTTGAGCTATTTACATTGGAAAGAAAAAACATCTAGTTAGAAAAGAGAAGAAGGGAGCTGCTTGTTTCAAAACAATAAAGACATCCACAACAACTATCTAATGTACCTTATAAGTGAAGCCTTCCATTATTTCCCATGTACCTTATAATTATTTAATCTCCTCTTATGCTGATGCTTAATTGTCTCGGGTGTGGTAAATGTAGAGCCCTGATGGAGATGCTATTGACTGCATTGCTTTTCATCAACAGTCAGGACTATACCATCCATTGCTCAGGAACCACAACTTTCAAGTCAGGTCTCTTTAGATATAGAGTGAGAGAAAAAGACATTTTGTAGGCAAGGTAGCAAGATTATGAGTACGAGAATGAAGCTTGGTGATTTTGTTCTTCCAAAAAGCTGAGTGAAAAAAAGAATTCAAGATTCAACAAAGGGGTGAATTAGATTTATCTTGGATTTATCTTGGAGGATTTCCCAACTAGGCCTTCTAGTATTAAAGCCAGGACTAATAGAAGCTTGCAGTCAGGGCTTGTCCATGACTTCCAAACATGGCATCTAATAGGACTAAGTTGCCTCCATGAAATAGTTCCTGTTAGAAGGACTATTGTGGATGATCTAAAAAAACCAGCAAGTTTGCACCCCTAGAATAAGTGAATAACACATACAAACCAAAGGAGGAGAATACTATGGTGCAAAAGAAAGTACAAATGTTTCAGATAGTTTCCTCTTTCAATGGTCCTCAATATGATATCACCATACTTGTTTGGAAGGATGCCACATAAGTTACTGCAATAGGTCATAGAGTAAACATAAAAATGCAAGATGTTTGGTTTTAGATGGTACAGATTGTATTTCAAATTCTTTCATAACAATTACCGTTATTCTAATGCAATGAAAATCTTTCTTACTTTGGGAAACATTTCAGAAAGTTAAATAGATAAAAATGAGATGTCCATGTAAGAATTTAGAAAAATAGAGCTACGTATAGAAGCAACGATTATAGTGGATGCCCAAGAAACATTTATACAAAGGCAACAAGCTTGAGAGCTCTTGGTAAGTCTCTTCTTATGTTTTAGTTTTCAATGTTTATCATAATTACTACCGTTACTCCCTATCAAACTATTTGTCTATGTTTTGGATGTTATTATTGTACGTTTTGCTTGCTACTATTGTAGCTTTTGAAAGTTTTCTATGAGATGTATCTATTTAGACTACTTGAATATGTTGTTCTATTTGTAAAATCCAATCTTCTCTATAGCAATTTATGGGTTAACCTTGTTGAGTTACCTCAATTTATTTCTTATGCACCCACTTATTTTTCTATACTTGACTGTAAGTGGGAAATGAAAGAATTGTTGTTTGTTGTTTCTATTTTTCCATCCCTTTTCACCCATCTTCATTCATATTATTATCCCTGTGTTCTGTTATAAGAAGATCTGCAACTTCCATGTTCATCCCTGATAAACCACACCCCTTCAAATCTATATCTGTTGTCACCATTTCATTATAGAAGCTTCTTGTTTCATCTTGCAACATCACAGTGCTTGGCTCAAGTGACCCTTCTTTAACATCAAGTAATGCCCTTTCATGCTCAATATATTCATGGTAATGTAAATTCAACAAAGAAACAGGAACATCCTGAGCAAACATTGGTTACAATCCCACATTAACATCACTCTTCTCCATCTCGAGAATAGTTCCAACAATGGCATGTGTATTTTTTCTACACTCTTCAAGTGGCTTTAAATTACTATCAATTGAATTCCCACAGGTCTCTTGCACAGGGATTGTAGCTTGTTGTTCATAACTGACAATTTTTTTTTTTGTGGAGCACATCACAAATATGATATGTACTCTCTTTGTAACCTTCCTGAGATGCATCCTTTTAAATTGAGCTGCTATCATTGGACTTAGGTTCATTTATAAATGTGCAGATTGTCTCTAGAATTATCTTTGGGTCACATTTTGATCTTCTAGTTTTATTGATGATTTTGGAAAATCACAAGGCAAATTCCATTTTGACTAATCAACTGGACATTGATCTCTTTCAAAGTTCAGAAACTCATGTTCCTCATCAATAATCTCTTGACCCCCAATTCCTCCACTGGAATGAAGATCTCCATTACATCATAAAAAGAAACTTTCCTAAACACTTGATCCATGCTCATCTAATCCTTTATTCTCTACTACAAAGTCACTATCACAAATGACAACTTTTCTATCTCTATCAATCCTGGTTTTTGTGCCATTCCTACTGCTACCAAATACAAGATATTTCACTTGCTTTAACTACCTATTGTCCCAAAATTTTCTAGATTGACACCTTTCTATGCCAATCCCTCTTTTTTCCCATCGTTGATTTTGAGCTATCTCATCCTCAATGTTTGTTATACATATCCAAGTGATCTTGAAACTTCATATTGCAAATAGAATTTTGATTGATCAGTAGAACATCTATTTTCTCTCTATTCTTGGACATTTATTCTCCTCTTCTATGTTCTTATGTGTCAAAGTTTCTCCTCTAGAATGAAGGTCTTCATTAAAGTTTAATGATACACCTTTATGAGCATATAACATGACTTCATTTGATCCTCTAAATTTTATATTAAAATGACTTCATCTGAGCATTTAAAGTTTAACAATACACCTTCTCTAAGCATTTTCCTGGATATACGTGCAATGAGTATAGTACTTTAGTTAATGCAATATTAAAACACATTTAAATTTTACCTTTAAATTCCTATTGGCTTATCCTTGAACCTCCTATGGGTGCAAGTGCTAGTAATTAGCCGATATTAGTTGATAGAACAGTTATCCTTACAACTTGTTGAGTGCTCCATCATAGAGCAGTTATTCAAGGTTTTACTTGGAGCTGCTAAGGTGTTTCTAGATCCGAGAAAAGCTAGAATGACCCTTTGTGATTATAGAAAATAAGTAAGAACAAAGTGTTATAGAAGAAATGATGTATAATATATAGTATATACCCATTCTTCTATTATTGCTACTGTTGACTGTAAATCCGGTGGATAATCTTCTATTCATCATGCATACACTTCTACGCTTCTACAAGAAATCACCTCCATATAAAATGCAAGTTCCATCCATTAGTTCCTGTTTGAAAGTGAACGTAGGGAAAGAAGTGATCTGATAGTTTCACACATCTTATGTGTCATATTTCCTTGAATGTATCAAATTCTCACTATTACTATTAGATGGTGCATGCCATAATGAGACAACCAATGCATATAAGCACTCAGGATACCAAAAACCCCCGGTGTACTCCAAGATAAGAGAAAGAAGAAGTTGCTAAGCAAGTAAGCCCAATTAGATGAAAGCAGTCAAAAGAGGGTTACTCAGTTATCATGGATGGCCAAACAGATTAAAATATCAGGCCCTTATCAAAGATGGAGGGTTTCTTTTCCTTTAGGGAAATATTTCATTTCGTCCATGATGATTCATTCCAAGAGAATAAGACCCTTTATAAGTCAAAGATTCTTTATGCAGTTATACATAGGCTAGATTGTAAAAGGTTGTGTTGGTTATTGTAGATGCTGCTTCATTATGTAAAGCAGTGGGCAAGATGATACAAGAAGAGTACATAAACATCAATTCAAAACCTTGTGTTATTCATGCCATAAATAATGTCTTGAAGGGTATTAGGGAATTTGATTGGATTGTTCTTTGCAATGTTTCATATCCTAAAGTAGAGACATTTATAACAAACCACAACCATGCCATATACATCTAGAATTTTTATGCCAATGAAGAGTTCTTAAAATCTCAAAATGAACATTTTGCAAACTACTGTAAACTCCTAAGGTCTACATTCATTTGTGATGTGGATTTAGTGAAGTGAGCCATGTTCAGAGGCTGGTATTGTAGCCAAGAAAATAGATCAAGGTGTTGGATTTTGGTTTTATCATTATCTAAAATTCATTAATGATATTGTTCAACTCATAGTTGATTTAATCCCATATGCATAAGCTAATTCTCCTTGTTTGGGAGTAGTATATAAGACTGTTGACTCCATGTGCAATTGGATAAGATTGCTTGGAGGTAGGAGATACAAATATTTTAAACACAGCTGAAAGAGAGGAGATATTATAGGTGAAACTACTATTAGAGATTTTAAGCTTTCACAGTCCACATTGATTTGGAAGAAAAATATTTCAGATAGAAACTGCAAACACATCTCTGAAAGAATCCACCCTTCGAGTCACCCATAATGTCCATCACAAAGATGACTTATAAGTTAAAGTATAGATAAAGATCTTAGATAACCCTTTTCAAGTTCACAAGGTCAAGAACATCTTATCTAAAAATAAATAAAAAATAAAAATTTACTATATAGTACATCCGAGCTACACAGCCCAAAAGAATGGGAAAAATTTTAGTGATATTTACAACAAAAGGATCAGGACAATTTCAAAATAATGGATCAGAGGCCACAATAACAAACAAAAAATAATTATATTATTCTCAATTCAGGGTTCAAATTTCCCAAGAAAAGAGAAAAATTAATTAACTTATTATATAACCTAGCAGGGTCCATTACTAAGTCTCTGGATGATAGGACTCCATGACCAGGCTTAGGCTCAAGCCTTTATCCCAGATTTTCAAATGCTCCTCAATCTCTATCACTCTCTTAGTCAGCACCTTGTAAATTTATCCTCCTCTGAAATTACTTCTGCCTCTTCAATTCAAAAGTGGTGCATGTGGAAGAGGCATACTCCACTAAAGCCAATTTGTAAACCTTGTTTAAGTGTCTAGATATCTGGAGTACCCATCAATTGTTATCTGAAAATATCAACATGTTTTCCTTTTGTACATCAACCATAAGAACAAGTGATGAGACAAACCCAATTATTTTACTTGGATCAATAGTGTCCTTGGTAGGCTTTATAAATATTTTTAGAGTGTTGCAGGGAAGTATAGTTGACTAAGACCTTGCATTCTTTCTCCTCAATATCTCTATAAGCCTATTTAAAATCCCTTATGTATGTTAAACAAACTTGAGGCTGACCATTTGAGCATATGGTCCCATAACTTGGATTGCCTCTTGTAGTTTGAAAAATCCCCAATGACTTGTTTTCTTTTGAAGCATTTCATTCTAAAGAAAATGTTCAAGTGTTCCTTCTCTTGTTTAAAATGTTAATCATCATTCTTGAGGCCTCGGTGGTGACAGTTTTAAGGACAAGCTGTGGTGGGCAGCATTGGGACAAGGCCTAAAAATATAAGTCTATTTGAATTTCCTACCTGTAACTTTCTGCATGTGTTAGCTAAGTTTATGTACTTGTTCTTTCAGACTAGCCAAAGATTACCCATCTATCTTCATTTTTTTGATTGAAGAAAGGACCGCTATTTCTAAAAGCTGAGAGGACCACTGTTTCTAATAGCTAAGTTTCTCCCATCCTACAAGGTTTGGACGTGGAAATATTCTGAACTTGGTAATCAATGGCCAACATGTCTAGTTTGTCCTTCTTAACCAATGGACTTCCTATCTGAGTAAATAAAGTGCCATTGACATCAATTTGTAAGCTGATGTGAGTCTGTCTTTTTGGGTGACTTCTGTTGCACAATCACCAAGACTAAATCCAAATATGGTTTCACAGATTTAAAGACTTTCTTTCTTCTGATCTAATCGCCATATCTAGAATCCAAGTATGGAGTTGAAATGAATCAATATAAAGAGATACAAGAGAAGAAGAAACTACATGTACAAAAGGAGATTGTCACCCAGTTCATTTTTTTGCAATAATATAGGGAGGAATACTCTTGTCCTAGCCAAATGGGAAAGAAAGACCATCTAGAGTGGAAATGTATCATTGGGTAGTGTTGTCTATTACAACAATGGCATTAAGTGTTTCAATAGGAACATTTGATTACGCATTTATAGAAGGGTTAGGATTCAGACTTATGAGAGGGTGCACAAGAGGAGGTTTCTGGTTAGCCTTAGGAGGAATATTATTTACCTTCATAGCACAACCCGTGTCACCACAACAAATTGTCTCTAGCTTTATCTTCTTGTTATGGTCATTGTCATCCCCATCTCTACTTGTTCCATCGCCTGGTGTTTTTGATGTGACAAATAAAAGACAACTGACATTTACCCTAACAGGGTTCAACTCTAATGATTTACCTATTAACTTGGAGGATCCTTTAGTTCAACCCAAAGTTTCCTTTTCGGTACATTTTACAGTTCTACCCTTCAACTAACCAAGCATCTTGTCAACTAATGTTTTCTTTCTATTTTCAATAAAACCATCTTCTACCTTTGATCAATTAATAAGTGAGAGAGGCTCCAAGATCTTCATTTGGTAATAGTGCAATGAATTCCACTGAGATAGATTGCTCTTTTGATAAGGATCATTTAGTAGCTTTAGTACTCCTATTATGAACTTTGTTCCAGTTTAGTTTCCAATGTAAAATTCCATTTTTGATCTTAGAATATCACATATAGTTCTTTGAGTCTAGCGCAAGTTGGAATTTATGCTCTGCCCAAGAGACTTTTCCATATCCTAAACTACTTCCATTAATATCAGTATGCTCCTATGCTTTATGAAATTAGGGTATGTTTCTTCTTAACCTCTCTTTTTTGTGAGACTTCAATATGAATGCAAGATGGGGTCTTTAGAATGATTAGTAGTTCCCCTATATGTACAGGTTGATTGCGACATGCTCGCAGTGGTTGGATTGATATCAGACACCTAATACTACAACTTGAACTATAACCTTTCTCCTAGGTACATGAAGTTGGTACAATCATGTATTTAATTTACTCATAAAGAAAATAAGAGAAGCTAAAATGTGTTACATTATGGTGATTATTGCTTTTACTTCTGGCATTGATCACAACAGTTGTTGTCTCAAAATACAAAAAGGCATTTTGCTTGAGCTGGCTTGTTCAATAGAACTATAATGTTTGGAGCTTTACTTTGCAAAGTACTCCAAGGTCTTAACTTCTGGTAACATGTCTTGCAAAAATGGAGATCAAAGATGTCAAATACCAACACTTCTCAATAGCTGGCTTTAGACTATCCATTCTTAGAAATTTGACCATTATGGCAAATAGTTGGTAAGAACCATTGCGCTCTGCCAATCATTATTTGAAAATCCTAATAATCTATTTTTTAATGGCTGCTTAATTCAGAGAATAATTTACAAACCATTTAAAGGTTGTAATTCCTCTTTTTGTACTATTTTCTCAAGGTTATTGTACATATATTGACTTGCATAGAGGGATTAGGCCAGCTTAGCCTAGCAGCTTCTCTTTTTCATCTCTAACATTGGAAAGTAAGTGGCATAAGAAATAACTTTCATGGGACATCAAATCTATAGAATCTTGAGTTCTTCCTGTTCAGGGAGTATTCAGAAAAATATCAAAAAAATCATTTTTGAACATTGTTTATTTATGAATCTACCACTTCTTATTCTTAACACATTAGATATTCAAAATATATGAAGCTGTAGAAGTGATGGCTTTTTTGGTAATTAGAATATTTCTTTAATCTATATTTTCTTCTTGAGTTTTAGAGTCTTTGCACTTATGGCACTAGGATTCAATGAGTGCAAACTTGAGAAGTCTCATTTTTTAAATCTATTGTGTCCTATTTCTTACAACTTATGCTTCTGGCTGATTTTTCAAAATTTGAAATGGTAATTAAACATTTGATATTCTCTTGTACGTTTTACTTTTGTAATTTATTAAAACACTTGCTAGCTTTAGCTTACTTTAGTCATTTAGAAATTTTCATTCTGCTGTATAGGATGCAATATTCTACTTAACTATGATTTTTAGCCTACTTAGTTCTAATGTTATTTTTTTGTGATATTCTCCTTGTTTCTGTTTAATTCTCTATTGTACCTTAAATCTCTCTCTTGCTATGTATTGTTACTGATGAAGTATGTTCCACCATGAAATGAAGAAAATTATCCTTTTAGGATTAAAAAAAGTCTTTTAAAGTGTTCATTACTTAAAATTCTTTGTTTTTTTTTTTTTTTCTTGCAGAGAAACCTAAACTGAAGGCTTCTTTGAAAATCAGAAAAGAGCATTCAAAAGAGGGATTGCAGCAGCATATTGCAGCAAAATCATCTCAAATGTTCATCACCAAAATCTTTTGCGTTCATTGGGATGTTTTTCTCAAGGCCTATAGAGACTTTTGGTGTATGAATATATGGAAAACAGAAGACTTGATTTGAAAAGATTTGCAAAGTATAACTGTTGTAAATGTTCTTGAGTTTCATTTGGTTTTTGAGTTTTAAATCTAAATAAAATTTTCAAGAAAAAAAATTCATTGTAAAACAATTAGTGAGATAATGACTTGTTAGTGAGGTTGTAACTATTAAGGTTTTGATTTGCCAATGAGGCTTAATGAAGTAAATTTTCAAACTCATAAATATTGTGTTGTGGGTCTTTTGATTTGTGATCTATTTGTGATCAATCATATTTGTTCAAGCATTTTAGTTTTCATTTCATAATTATTTTCTCTACATTTAAATATCTATGATACTTGAAGTTTATTTGCATAAATTTGTGAGGATTAATTAAGTTAGATTGGATTTGTAATTTGAATCATTGATGCACCCAAATAAATGACTAAACTATGACTAAATAAATAGCTACTATGATTAAAATAAATGACTACAATGACTAAATAAATGACTACCATGACTAAATAAATGATCAATTAACAACAATCAATGACTAAATTAATGACTAAATATAAGACTAAATTAATGACTAAATATATGACTAAATTAATGACTAAATATATTACTAAATAAATCACTACCATGACTAAATAAATGACCAGTTAACAATAATCAATGACTAAATCAATGACTAAATCAATGACCAAATCAATGACTAAATTAATGAGTAAATAAATTACTAAAATAGTTTAGTCATAAATTTGGTCGCGTTATAAATGACCGGCAATAAAGTACTAATGGTCACGTGACCAAAATTAGTCATTTATATGCAATTTTTAGTAGTTTATTTAGTCATATATTGTTGTTTTTGTATTAGTGATTCTATTGTGGCCGATCTGGGGTTTGCATAAGGTTGAAGGTTTCAATTGAGAAGGTGGTTTAGCAACTACATCTTCACTAAAGTGGTTTTGGCATTCTATGGACAGTTAAGGTTTACAATGGCATGCAAATCGGTAACTTGCTTTCATTTGTTCTATTTCTCATGATCTTTTTGGAAGTGGTTTTATTTCAAGTTTAGTGTTATTCTAGCTTGTATATTTGGCTAGATTGTTTTATGAGTCTATTTTTTCATGCATAAGATATTTCACTTAAGTTTTTATCTTTAAACTTACTTCAGTCAATAAATGACTCTTGTTTTGTCGGTTGAGTTTATCATTTCTTGTATTTATGGAGTATAGAATGCACAATAATCTACCGTTGTTTGCTAGGGCTTCTTATTCTTTAGTTGCACAGGTTTGAAGATTACTTTGCATACATTGTATTGATCATGTATGAGTTAAAAGATAGTTAGAAGGTGGTGTCACATTGGTGACTTGACTTGAGGTAGTTTGATAGCGTTTGAATATGGTTTTCTTGATGGTTATAAGCTTGAACAGGTGACAACATTTGATCACATCTACATTGGATATTTAAACAGTGTCTTTACACTATTGTGAGTTCAGAGGTTTTATAGAAGGGTTATGATATTGAAAGTTTAATTTATTTTTTTGTAATTGAAGTTTTGCAAACATGATGCAAAATAGATTGTATCACTAATATATTTTGTATTTTAAAGATTATAGAAAAATGAATGTTTAAGATCTATTAAGTGTATTAGATCGGAGGTAAAATATGATTTGTAGAGAAACATAGTGATCCTTTGTAGTTGAATTATTCTCTATTTAGAAATGTATAGTGAAGTTAAAATGATCATTGCTAGTGAGGCATTCTTGTAACCAGTGAGGTTCTTTGGCTAGTGAGGCCATTTTTTCCAGTGAGGTTCATTAATCCAGTGAGGCAATTTTCAAGTGGTTTTTCTACTTTAAGAGGGTTTTCCACTCAAGAAATTCATTGTGTTATGGTTCTTTATTTGGTTTCATTTGTGATCTTACTGGTTCATAGGTATACATTTATGTGCACTTACATTTATGTGGTTAAGAATCAAGAATTCAGATTGGTACACATGTTAGCTCTTGAAACATAATTCATTTTTTTCTCAAAGGGTTTAAAAATGATTTTTAAATGCCAACAAATTGAATTATTTTTATTGATACTGATTCACCCCCCTCTTAGTGTCTCACGTATTCGAACAACTCATCAATACTATGCCCAATCATTCTATGGTATCAATAATGTGATGTGTTTGTGTTCTTAGGATTTGGTTTTTGGTCTTCTCTAATGGGAGGTAATGTAATCAATCCTCTATGTAGGAGTATCTAAAAATTCCTTTCAATGTTAGTTCGTGGGTAAGGGAACTGGAGTTTCTTGAGTTTGTAAGGTCTTCTACATTTGCTAGATTCATCAACTTCTTTAGTTGAATATTGAGGAGGACCTGAGATGATCCTCACATCCTTATCATCATTATGAATCATTGGCTGTTATTTAGGAAGAAGGATATTCATATTAGGAGGAGCATCTTGATAGCATATTCCTTTAGTACTTTCAATTGGTATTTTCTCTAGGAGTTGATGAATTTCATGTTCAATTGTTGTATCGCATCCTTTTTTACTCAAGATTGTGAATCCCTTTCCAAATGTCACTTCTAGGTTGATGGGAGTGTCTATCACTTTGTTAACATAGAATGGTTGAGTGTTTTCTTTTTTAGAGGAACTAGGTTCACCTATTGTAGGGAACTTAGGTTCAACATCGAGTTCACAAAAATAGAACCTCTTAAAAAATGAGCCATTTTTTTTTAGAATTAACATGTTGCTTTGTAGGTGTTCTTGTGAATCTTCTTTCCAATTAGACTCCCTAAAGCCTCTCACATCAAGCTTCCTTCAGGACCGAGCACCTAGGGGGTGCCTTATTTGCAAGTCTAAGGACTTGTGAAGTGCTTACATCTTATGGGATCTGTTCACTATTGGTTTGTGGGCCTCTGGTGTAGTTTGTTCAACTCTCCTCAGGACCAAGTACCTATGGAGCCATTTTCTTACCCCACACTTTCGAGCATGCCATATTGCAGTTTTCTTCCTCAACAATTCAGGTACATTTTCTTGGAACTCTTTTAACTTACTTTACAAAACACTCATTGGCACTTATGTTCACTAAAGAGGGGGAAAAATCTATAGGCATGAATTTGCACTCCTCTTACAAGTTCCCCTTTTACATCGGGAATTTCTATCGGGGATGCACACACAACACATGAATGTCGATGTTGCATGTTGTCATCCTAACAAGATTCCTACCTCTAGAATCTACAGAGGTGTTACATTCACCATTGGGACTGAAGTGTAATGCATTTGCACCCTTCAATTGACTGTTGAATGACTCTTTCCCTCCCAAACTCACTTAGAAATTTCTATCTCTCATTCTCTTTCAGTCTTCTAGAGACTCTACACACGTTGGACATTCTTGAACTCTCTCTACACATTCTCTCACACATTTTGGCTACTTTTTGCACTATCAACTTCATCATTCCAACATGATAACATTCTTCACATCTACCATAGAAGCTGCAACTTGGTGTCTTGCGAGACTTCCTTTTGCATCGGTGTGGCCACATTTGACTTTACCACGATTGTAGACTTGCATTCCTCTCTCATTGGCCTTGAGAGCCTTTGATTGAGGGTGGTATCCTTTGCTTACTATTGCATTATTGTTGGATTTGAGTAGCATAGTGTTTCTTGTATTTTGATATCTTTTTCTTTCCAGCATAATTTCTTTATCGCTTTTCTATATTCTATCTATCAAGTTATCCATGGAGGTCAAAACACAAAAAATGAGGGTTTGACTATGGAAAACCTCAAAATATCCCCAACATTTTCCCCTGCTTTGTTGTGTGTAGGTGTTTATTCATGTGGAGCTTGCAGGAGAACTGGACCTATCGTGAGTTCTACTTTATACCATCTTTCTCATCCTTGTCACTTCTTATAGTATCTCTTTTAATATTTTAGTTATTATGTCATTTCTTACTTTAGTCATCACCTTAAACTCTAGTAGCTAAGCTGTTAGTAGGTTTCCAACACTTTTGACTATCCTTTTTCACTGTCTATCTATACAAATGACAATGTACTTGTGATACACCAACATGCTCCACTGTCATCCCTATTGCGCACTACTATCCTTTGGCAGAGAGCTGGCACAGTTGCAGCCTAGGTTGGTGAAATATGCTCGCTTAGTCCAAACATAACTTTTAGCTCAGTATATTGATAGAAGCACTGAGAGTGCTCTTCATTCTTTACCTTTAACATCATAAGACTATCCTAAAAGTTTCTCCAACTTGAGGTAGACTAGGAAAGCCTTCAACTCTAAACTCTCTGTGACCTGGAGCCCCTGAGTGGTCGGTTCCCCTCCTCTACAATTTTATAAAAATACGTGATGAAAGAATACACAAAGTTCATGAAAGAGATATAAATAAAACAAGATGAATCAAACCACATAAAATATTTATTAGTTGAAAACCTCTAAGCTCACTAATCAATGATATATCATCATATAGAAATACTCTTTATTAAAGTAGGAATAGTTGAAAATGTAAGAAAGTATATGTACTACCATCATAATAAGCATATAAAGTTATTTAGTAAGGCTCATCATTCCATCATGTAAGAAATAAAAAGGGATAACAACATCACTAACATACATTTCAATAGCTAATGATTTATTATTAGGTAGGATGACATCAAGGGATATATGGATTAGAAAAACATCAAATGTATAAGATTGACCATTATGCATCAAATCATCATGTATAAGAGGAGATATGCTATCTAAAAGGTATGACCCAATGGATATTGTACTATTATAGCATGTCAAATTAATATAATAATAAAGTGAAACAATTCCACGACTAGGTAAACAAATTGTATCCTCATCATCTAAAGTATCCTCATAAAAATAAAAGGTACATAAAATAATTTTCCACTAGTGAATAAAATATTTCACAATACAATGTATATCATATAATGTGAAGAGGGTTTAAATATACAATGATAGTCTTGCATATGTAGGCAAGGTACAAAGGAGGTACAAAGGTAATTGATTGAAAAACTAACTACCCCTCCAAAGGTGTAACACATTTATACTCAAATGAAAAGTGTGTGATATTTGTAAAGTGTGCATGCAATATGTGTCTCAAAAGGTGAGTACATGTGTCTCAACTACATGAAACAAGACAAAAAGAAAAAAAATCCCTAAGTGAAGACTTAAAACTAGTGTGAATAGGACTCTCCTAATTAGGATAAAAGCTAGTTAGATAGATAATGTCTCTATTTACACTAACAATTATGAATAAAATCTCATGAAGAAATGGCGCTCAAATGTAATGCATCATTAGATTCTATCACATAGCTATCAATATCCATAGAATAAATAGAAACCATATGAGAATAATTTATAAGTATAAAGAGGGTATCCAAGAGGGAAGAGATATTAGTGTTCAAATCGCTAAAGGAAGATAAAGTGCATATATTATGGTAAAATTATTCCATAGATAATGTTATCCCCTTTGTATGATAAAATGTACTATAAGTGAATCAAGAATAGAAGGATCATGTGTCACAAATTGTGTAAACATATTAAAATTATTGAATGAAGTACGAATAGGTATCAAGGATAGAGGGCCATGAGAATCCATGATGTAAAAATAAGGATCTATCTAAGGATGAGAAGTGTAGGGTTCACAAGAGTATGCAATAAAGGCTCAAAAACTATAATAGATGTAGGTAAATGGTATAAGATTGACCTTTAATAGAAATTTAATCCTCAATCAAATCTAAAATAAGTGTAAAATATAAACCCTAATGCTAATGCAAGGGTGAGTGATACATAATATATAGGATATGTGAATAAACATGCCAAACCCTAAAATGATAATATATCGAAAAAGCACATAGACGGAAAAGAAAGGTTAGATTTTAAAAAATATGTAAAATAAAAGAAATAAAAAGGTGAAACAATCATAGTAATAATAAGAAACCTTATGAGGAAACCATATCATGTAAGATTAGACAAATTCATCAAAATATAAAGAAAAATATCAAACTTATCGAAGTAGATTAATTAGATAACTTGATAGATAGAGGTCTATTGGTGACCATGTGTTTTATTTGTTTGATATTGCTACCAATTGAATGGATAAGAAGCATCATATGATTGCTTTGTCCACTACTAAAATAGAATAAATGACTTCTACAGCATCTTACAAAAAAATAGTTAATTATATAAACTATACTTTAACAGTTTATTTTAATTACATGATGATGTGGATTCAGATCAGATGTCAAGGTTAGAACATTGTATATTTGACCAATTTAGTCATGTCAATAATAAAACAACATAATATTTAATCAGACAAATGCTCTAAGATATATATAGAAATTTATATTCTCTTTACTACTAATCTTCTATTAATCATGTTACACCACATCATCCGAACAATCAACGACAAAAATGGAAATCTAAAGAAAAACTTAAGAAGATTGATTAAGAATCTTGAACAAGCATGTTCCAGCATAAAATGCATTTAATATGTCCCGAATATTTTCTCCTTTGATTTATAATGAAAAGACAGATATATTAAGACAAAATTAGCGATCTTATTAGATAATCTCAATGGCTCAGCAGACGTTGCCATCCACGATTAATTCAAGTTTATCGTCTATGTAAATCTGCAGTGGGACAACATAATAAACAATGCTGTCGGTGAATTTCAAGTGCACAGGAGAAGCGTAGATATTTTTCACAAAATAAAGTCTATATAAACGTATACAATTCATATGCATTTACAACACTTACATTCTATTTGAGGCGAGGAAGAAGGAAAAAGGAAGCTCTGAATAACTGTCTCTCAGGTTGGTTCCTGAAATTTCTTGGCTGTTATATACTAGTCTCAGAGATTTGACATTTCTCTTTATGTATTGAATTTAATTTATGTATCGAATTTAATATGTATTTTTAAAATTTGAAGATAATCTGAACAATAAATTTTAATTCTGTGTTCTTTTGGATTTTAGGTAAACATCTGTGTGCATTCCATATTCATTACATCTCAAAGGAGGATTTGTATCAAGTACAAAATGGGCTCAATATTTGTAGAGTCAATAAGAATCTTATTAGAGCATTTTCTTGGTAATTGGACTCGATACTTGTTGTTTTCAATTATTCTACCAATATATCTCCAAAGTTTGCTCAAATGGAAGAGAAGAAGGCATTTGAATCTTCCTCCTGGTCCACGAAGATGGCCCATTGTAGGAAACTTGTTACAAATTGGAAATGTTCCTCATTTAGCTATGCAAAAGTTTACTGAAAAATATGGTCCCCTTGTTTACATTCACATTGGAATGGTGCCCACAGTTGTCACAGATGACCCTATATATGTAAAGGAGTTCTTGCTAAAGCAAGACCATTTTTTTGCTTCCAGGCCCAAGAACATTGCTTCAGAACACTTCGCATTTGGGGGAAATGACATTGCTTTTGCTCCATACGGTTCACATTGGAAGGAAGTGAGAAGAATTTGCTTGATGGAACTTTTGAGCCCAACGAAGATAGAATCTTTTAGACAAGGAAGAATTGAAGAAGTTCAGTGCATGGTGGAGGATGTATGTAGGGCATCTTTTGAAGGTAAAAGTATTAACATGAGAAACCTTTTTGGGGCTCTCACAAGCAATGTTATTACTAGGATGGTGTTGGGCCAAAGGTTTTTTGGTCTAAAAGGTGCAAGTCCTGAGGTAGCTATTGAACATAAGGATAAAATTTATGAGTCATTTTCCCTTATTAATGCATTCAATATCGGTGATTATCTTCCATTCTTGAGGCCTTTAGATCTTCAAGGACATGAAAGACAAATGAAAGAAATAATGAAGTGGGTGGACAATTTATATGGCTCAATAATTCAAGAGCAATGCCTTGAACTAAAGAAAAGAAGTGAAACAGGGCCCTTAAACTTTGTTCATGCACTACTAGAAGCTAAAAGTCAAGACAAGAATTTAAACATGATGAAGATCAAAGCCATTCTCATTGTAAGTTCAAACAATTCTCTACTATATTTATTTCTCTAGATAGTATCTTAATGAATGTGTCCTTGTGTCATGTAGAGCATTTTAATTAATTAAAATCACCATTATGAAGGGTATTAGGATATGGGTGTAGGAGTTCACTTTTAGTTTGGGATAGTATACTAATTTGTGGCTTTTAGGAATCCAAGTTTATTAAAAATATTAGTGTCAATTTTGGCTAATGGAAGAAAGGTGGAATTCTTATTTACTGTGTCATAATTTTTTATAATAAGAAGAGTAGGAATCTTGAAAACCAGAAATACTAATAATTTATAGTTAGTAAAAGGAAAAATATTTTTTTTATATAGATTGCTAGGTATTTTAGGCAAAAAAAAAAAACCCTTTGAACCATTGATCTTTTTATTGCTTTCTCTTGTGATCAATATTTAAAATAAAATATACTAACAATTTGTTATCCATAGGATATATTTGCTGCAGGAACAGACACTTCTTCTACTACTAGTGAATGGGCAGTGGCTGAGCTCTTAAGGCACCCTGAATATATGACCAAAGTACGTGATGAAATCGATACAGTTGTTGGGCATGGGTGCCATGTAGAAGAGTCTGATTTGGTGCATTTGAAATATCTGAGGGCTGTTGTTAAGGAAGTATTTAGGCTTCATCCTGTGGGTGGATTTCTTATTCCTCACATATCCATGGAAGACACAAAAGTACATGGATTTGACATACCCAAAGATACCAAGATCCTTATCAACACTTATTCGTTGGGAAGGAACCCAACAATTTGGTCAAACCCTAATGATTTTGATCCCGAAAGGTTCATCACTGATGACATGGACCGTGTGGAATTTAATGATCCTAATTGTAAAATTATCCCTTTTGGAGCAGGAAGGAGAGGTTGTCCAGGAGCAGCTCTAGGAATGAAAGTGGTTATGTTAAGTTTGGCTCGTTTGATCCATCTTTTTAATTGGCGTCCTCTTTCCAAAGAAAAACTAGAGGATTCTGATATGGTGGAAGCTTTAGGATATACTATTAAGAGTGTCCCACTTGAGGCCATTGCAAAACCCAGACTAGGATCTTTATTGCTCTAATATTTAAGACATGCAAAGGAATGTCAACATTCAAATCCTTGTGATATTATTTGATACATGCTTGATGCGAAGTATTTGTGTTCTCTTAATAAGTAAAGAGTATTATGTATCTAGTGGTGTGATATTCTAATTCATATAGGTTGATGGAGATGTTAACTTGTGGCACACATCGCTTAAGTTAGTTACATTAGGTCATTTGGATAATTTGAGTAATTAATTAGAAGACAATAAATAGGCATATATGAGGCTTAGTGGTATAGCCTTCCATTATGTTATCAAGGGGAAACCTATTTAAAGGAGGTGGATAGAATTTTGAGAATATGTGAGGTGCATGGTACATGTTTCCAATGTTAGCATGGAGTGGATTATTTGCTAATTAGTATTTTACAATGTTACTCTATTCTAATTTTTCATTTATTGGATACTTGGTTATCTTAGTCCATAAACATCTCTTGTGTTGTCTATGATATATTTCTCTACATTATCTATTGAGTTTGGATCTTATCAAATAGTATAAAAATTTGATTTAGACAAAATGAGATGAAGTTAGTTTTTTTTCAGGAGGGGCTAAATTTTATGGAGAGGTTCATTTGCTTTAAATAAATATCCATAAAAAGGATTATAAATTTATTGGAAAGAGGACTTCATGATATTTTTAAAAATTAATGGCATTTGCAATTTGGAGGATTATCAAGGAAGACATGGTGATATGAAGGTGAACTTGTAATTCCATATTTTTCATAATTTTTTATTCAAAACTCTTGGGAAATTGTAATATCTTAAAAAAAAATGAGAAATCAGCTTCTATTTTTTGTAAGCAAAATAATATATTTAAATTTTATGTATATAGTTATTTTTATTTATCTATAGTGACTAAAATAGTTTTAAAGAAATAAATTTAGTAAATAGCTATGCATTTTAGCAAATAAAATAATTTCTAAAATTTTAAATATTTTAAATATATTTTAGTGAATAGTATAAGTAGATTTTATGTATTTCATAAACAAAATAATAAGTTACATATAAGTATATAATATTTATTATACTTCTAAAAAAATCAAATCAAAATAAAAGATAATATAGAATAGTGAAAATATTAAATAAAAAATGTTAAAATCATTAAGTCATTTCAAATATTTTTTCAATTATTTAATAAAATAATTCTTAAACCACGTCTAAATATATTATCTTCCAATCGTTTACACTACATATAAAAGTAGACAATGTAAATAAATTAAAATATTCTTATATCTAAAGTAAAATGATATCTCTTAAATAAAAATAATAATATATGTTTCCATGTATGCATGAAGCATATAAAAACTAGGTAGAAACAATTCTCATAATATTTGAAGTGGTTCTTAAGTATTCAAGAGTAATCTAAAGTTTGATATATAATCAAAGTCTAAAAGCTCAATTTTATAAATTTTCCTTGACAAATCAAAAACTCTATTCTTCAAGATGCATTTTATCAACAATAAATTAATATTAAAATAAATTTAATAAATTTTATATTAATGTGTTTATTAAATAAATGTAATTATACTAGCATATCTATCGTGACAAAAAACTAGAAAATTTATTTTTTATGCATCTTGATCAATCATAAATCAATTTATAAAATAAATTTAATATATTTATATTAAAGTGTTTATTAAATAAGTTAAATTATACTAGCATATCTATCATCACAAAAATCCATGTAAAATATGTTGAGAGATAGTATTCTTGAGGTAGGTTTTTCTATTGGATTTATAATTTAAGTGGAATAGGTGCTTGAGAATGATATTTATTGACATCTTTTACATAGATTTTTTCAAAAATAGGCATGCTAGTATTATTTTATTAGATCTATGGTATAAATGTGATTTATTAAAATAAATAATTGAAACATTTATTTTCATCAAGGTCCCTTGATTTTATGAGAGTGGTATAGCTTAGAATGGTAGCTCCAATTCAAAAGGTTTTATTATTAGAAAAATAAACAAGTTATTATTTAATGGTAGATTATATGGTTCAACTCTATTATAATTTTTTATTTTATTGTATCACAATAAATATTATTTTGATGAATGGAACAACATTACTCAGTGATGTTAGATTTTCACAATCCATTATATTGATTGTTGTCAAGTTTTTGGATTTGATTGTGTGTATTTTTTTGCATAAAAAAATATACATACAATTGAATCCGGAAACAACAACAATCAACAAAATTGCTTAGATATATGTGCAAAAAACTAAATGCTTTTTGATAAGGAGGAGAAAGTGGAAAATAAATATGGTAGGGAAGATAATGATCAAGAGAAGATGAATGATAAAATTATGTGCATTTTAGCTTCAAGGAATGAAAAATTAGTCTTTTATTTTCATGGATGCATTCAAAAATTAAAGTTTAAATTGTTTTTGTTAATACTATTAATAGTTATAACTTTATCAACATAATATTAACCAAGAAAAAATATGTACAAATAAATTAAATCAATGATATTTAAATAGATGGTGGGGATATATTTTTAAAATAATTGAAGATATCTATGGACCAATATGGTTTTCATAAAATAAATAAATTATTCTTTGGATATAGATGGGTTGAATATTATTGATTATAGTATTTGAAGGAAATAAAGATTAATGTGTAGGAGTTCAAGAATATTTGGTTTAGAAAAATAATTACATTGTGAGATATTACTAGAATGGAGACCAAAGCAAAGTTAAATTAATATAGAGAAAGCTCAAGAATATATAGAAGAATGCGTCAATGAATAAAAGAAAGACAAAGAAGATTATGAGATATTACATAGAATGGAGACCAAAGCAAAGTTAAATTAATATAAAGAAAGCTCAAGAATATATAGAAGAATGCGTCAAAGAATAAAAGAAAGATGAAGAAGATTAAGAAGTAAGGAAAGAAGAGGAAAATAATATTTCCCTTCATGTTCCAACAAAATAAGTGTCAATAATGGTGAGTAATTAATCAAGGTTTCAAACATAACAAAGTGTGCAATCTATAGGTCACATTTGCATCATTGTGAGTCACAAAAATCATGGAGGCATGGTACTACATGCTAATCACTATGGATCTTTAAAGCATCAAAGGAGAAACTACCATAATAAATAGCATCACATAAGAAATGAATATTCAAGGTATAAAATATGCTTGATATACCAAATAATGAATTTTGAGTTGCATGAGATCATGAATGAGATTTAGGTACCTTTAAGAAAAAATCACTAGAAATACTACTTATGAAAGGTTAGATGATAGGGAACGACATAGTATTTGTATTCTTCTTATATTTTGAGAAAAAAATATATTGAGGAATGACATTTTATTTACCTAACAATATGATATTAGAGATGATGAGATGTGACACATGTGTCTTAAGTTAGTTATATTGGGCCATGTGGATAACATCTGAATTAATTATATTAGGGAATAAATTTTCCTACATTAGGCTTATTGGTATACTCCATTTTTTTAGGAGGTATTGGGACTCAATCCTATAGTGAATAAAATTTAATAAGTCCTAGTTTATTTGTATGCTTAGGCCTTATTTTGACCCAACATTGATAACTAAACTAAGAAATTGTAAGTAGGTTCCCCTTTCATTAAATTTTATGTTTAACCAAATTATCATGTGTATTTTATGTTTATGGGACCCTTGTTTATTTTCTAGGATACAATCTTGTCTATTTGAGACCTATGCACATTTTTTCGAGGTCCCCATATAACCTTGGCTCTTGTTTCTCCCTATCCCACCCTTTGTATTTTCAAGCCCTTGGTCTATAGATGGAAGTAGGAAAAAGTGACTAAGTCTTGAGATCCCAAATTCCTATCAGCCCCTAGTCCCTACCACATGATTTATCCTAGAGTTCTAGAACTCCTTGAAATATCAAGACTCTCAACCCTCTCTATGTTCCATAACCAAAGTTATAAAACCTCAAGTAGTAATGGAACCTTGGATCCTACTTCCAATGTTATGAGTCTTCTTGTGATCCTAGAACTCAACCATTTCCTTTTTTTCTTGAAGTTACCAATCCCTATGGAATATCAATGTCTACCCAATTTTGTTCCCCTTTCCCCTTAGATCTTAAACCTCTAGGGGAACATGCAATATTTGAATATGGAAATAACTACCCAAGATCTAGAGGCCAAATGGAAATGACAATGAAATAGAATATCAATATGATAAGAATAAATTGTATTTCTATCAAATAATGCAAAATAAAATTTGGATATACAATGTAGAGAGACCCTTGGTTATATAGCCAAGGTGAGACATAGGATTAGATAAGATCATGACAAGTGTCTCAATCCTATGTCATGAGACAACTATCTCATCAAATATTAAATGACCTAGGATACAAATATTAAATGGCATGAAAAGATAACATAAGATCTAATTTCAACTAAGAATTCTAGAAAGATTCCTAGGACCTACTAGGTGAACTAGTTAGGTAAGAAACCTTATTCACAAAAAGACCCCCCTTAAGTAAAAATTAGGGAGTAAATTATTACACAAATCATGTAAATATGGGTCCCAAATACTAGGCTATATTAGACACCCATGTACAAATGCAATCTCTCACAAATGAAGAAAAGGAGAAAACCTAGTGGGACAAAAATCCTCCCTAGAAGAGAGATGAAAATAAGCTATCACTAAAGAATGAGAAGGACAAAACCCCATTCAAGGAAAAATACCACCCATAAAAGAAGAAGAGAGACTATGCATCCCCCCTTCAACATAGTGTCTCCTAAAATAATGGTAGATTCTCAAAAATGAATGTTGAAGATGGTCTAAGACTATCGAACAACATTCCTCCCTTTAGGAAGAAATGAAAAATAATGTATGTAGGATTTATTCTCATTTATAAAGTAAGATGAGGGAAGGAAGATGATGTGTGATATTGTTGCATTATGCTTAAGTGTCTCCTATCAATGTCAAAAGTTGATACACTCCAAACAAACGTTTTAGGGCACACTGATGAAGAGGACAATCCAAAATCTAATAGAGATGAATGTAGAACACAATCCAAAGAAAAATATATTTACTCTAAAGTTAAAGAAGCCTCCTAAACATGTTGGTCAAAAGTATCCACAACCATGTCAAACCATGAAGAATGATCATGTAGAAATTGAATAATAGGTTCAAAGTGTTCCCTCACAACAACTAAAGAAGGATCATTTTGATCAAAGAGAAGGTGAACACAATCAATGGTGTCTTCCAAATCTAAAATATGAGGTACTCCACAAACAAGTTTGAAATACTTGTCAAGAAGTCATCCCAATGAGCCATATCAAGCAGACAATGAATATCCTACTATATTGAACCATAAGTATCCCTATCTGTAGCAACATAAGCATCATCAATTGCAATAGTAGATGAATATGTGATATCAATAGGAGGAGGAGAAGTAAAAAGAGTTCTTTTTCAACTAGACATTCAAGATATTCACTATAATCAAGCTCCTCTAAAGTATCATCATTAAGGGTATATTATAAACGTCAAGGGGAATTAAGAAATTTGCAATAGGGTCATTTGTGAATGGAGAGATATGAGGGCCTCCAAAGATCTATCAAATCTTGGTCCAAAGTGTGTGTTGGAACTCAATCTCTATGATCACCGCAAGAATGTCAACATCAATAGTTATACCAATCAATCTTATAATATGATCATTATTTTTACCCCAAACTAATTTCTTTGAAGCT
>VDFB02063529.1:0-14863 GCA_007258455.2 Sequoia sempervirens | reverse complement strand
TGGATTTTTTTTCACAATAGGGTTTTTGATTATAATTTTACAAAAAAAATGAATTTAGAATGGATTTTGATATAAAAAATGAATGTTTTTGTGGATTTTTTTTCAAAATAGGGTTTTTGGTTGAATTTTTATGAAACAATTGAGTTTAGAATGGATTTTGATTAAAAAAAGAACGTTTTTAATGGATTTTGATTTAAAAATAGTCTTTCATTTATATTGTCTAATTTTAGATTAATTATTTTTTAGCTTTAATCAAGCATTATGGCTGTCGAGAATGAGAATGCACAAATTCCACTAGTTGAGAATGAAAATCCACCAGCTGAGAATCAAAATGCAGAAATGCCAAATGCTCCACCAGCTCTGTAGACATTAATTGAAGACTTAATTCATGAAAAATTGGAGCAATTGAGGGGCATTTGTGATGTTTATAAGAAAATCCCTCGATTATCCTGTATGCCAACCACATTGACAGGAATAATTACAAATGTAGAAACCCTCTCCACCCAACATAATGCATTTTAGTCGTGGCGAGAAACCATGAGGCAATATTATGCATGTGGATTGTCTTATGATGATGTGAAAGATCTCCAAATAACAAAAGCCCAAATAGCCTCTTTATTTATTAACCCCAACACTGGTTTTCCAGTTAATGTTAACAAACCAAAACTTTCTATAAAATGGTACACACATAGGGGCATAGTAGATAACTTTTGGGATCGTTGGTGTATGGTTTTTGATAAGCCACCCAACAATAATCTTGATGTACCTTTTTACTTTATTAAAAAATTATATATTGAGTTTTTGTTAGGGCATCATGTCAATTACTTTGACATTAAACCCTTCTAGGGCATTGGTGGAGGTATGCCCCAAGATAGGCGAGGGGCAGCTAGAGTAGTTAGGTGCCTACATGTTCCCATCCTCCCCTTCCTCCGCCACCTCCAGTACAACATCCAGATATTACGGAGGATGCATCCACATAAACTATCCATGCCATTCACTCTTTGAGTGGTCTTTTGGTTTCCCATGCTTCTTCACTAGCTCAGCCACAGTTTGGTGATCTTGGTGATGGATGCAGTGCTGTTGCATCATCCTCCTTGGGTCCACATATTTATGTGCCACATATTTGCAATATGTGCCAACAAATATGTTTGGGTCCTATTGTACAACCCCATGAGCAACCATTAGACATGTTTGATTATGACATCCAGGATGTGGAGATTATAGCAAATCACATGCAGGGGAGTGGAGCACACCCTATAGAGTCCTCTCCTACTAGAGAGATGGACATTGGAGTAGTTACACAGATAAAATTTAAGGTGTAAATTCATAATTTGCATTTTTTTTAAATGAATATTAATAAGAGATAGTATCAAGTACTAATATTTATTTACATGGTCTATTTAATAGTTAATGTCTGAGGAGGAGCTCACACAGGTGACTGATAGCACCCTTAGGGCCATTTCATTTGGCCTCAAGAAGCACACAATATGTATTTTCGCACTTACTCATTTACAATTTTTTTACTATATATACTCTGTTTTGTCATCTTTGAATCTTTCATTAATGGGAAATTCATATATTAACTTATATGTTTATCTTATTCTCGCTTTGTGGTGGAAACACTCTAGTGCGAAGCGAGGTGCTATGCTCCACTATGGACACAATAAATGTTAGATAAGGGAAAGTAATTGAACTCAAATTTGATTGAATTAAGATTTTATGATATTTTATTGATTGCATACATCGACATAGACATCGCTCATATGTACTTGTCATTTTTATGTACAGGCGGTTGTGAGCTATACATCATTGTTGATAAGTGCCACAACACCTGAAGGAGTAGGTATTTGAACACCTGAAGGAGGAGGTGTTGAAACACCTCAAGGAGGAGGTATTGAAACACCTAAAGGAGATAAAAAAAAGATCATCCTAAAGAGGTATGTGTTTATTTTATTTTGTGCTTGGTAAATATGTTCTTATTATTGACAATTCTATGCTAACTTGGATCAATTTCATGTTTTTGTTCACATATATAGATTGACGTTACAAACGTTGGTTTGGTTAGTTCTTTGAGAGGGGTATATTCTAGAACTCATGACCCTTCGAAGAGATGTATATTTCAGGTAATCAAGATTTTAATTTTAGAGTGCAATTATAATTCAATGTGTTTTGATTTTTATGTTAATTATTCGATTTTAAATTATATAGTATAACTAATCTTGATTGTGGTTTGACTTTTTCTTGTGCAGCTACCTTCAGAGCCAACAAGTGCTTCAAAGAGGCTCCATTTTGATGATCCACCAGTAGTTTAGGATGAGATAGACATTTTGGCATGTAAATATTGAAATAATAGATAATCAGATATATATGCCAGCTATATTGTGTCCTTTTTATTTGAATTGGTAAGTTACGCCTACTGGTATATGGACATACACTTGATTATTGAATAATTTACATGTGGTTGACAATCAAATTTAATTTCCTCATGCATGATTAAACTCTTTGAAAAATTTAACTGGCGGAGCAATGGTTAAAGCGTCAATACTCATAAAGAATACAACATTATAGTTTATATTCATATTGTTGATTACATCAGATTGCACATCTTTCAAACTCGAAACATTACTTCACATTGCATAAGTAACAACTAGATGCTGATAGATGAAAAAATTTCAATAACAATATAGTTTTTACGAAGTCAACCTAAGCAGCTATGCAATTACTTCACATTACATAACTAATAACTAGGAGTAGCTATAAATTGCATTGGCTTGTCATGGAATTCTATGAGACCACATTTCTTTGAGGAAACTTGGCACAAAACTCACAAAAAATGAAAAGAAAGCACTCAAACAAACTTTAAAGGGGTCTCAGGCCTGCTGCCCCCTCATTCCACACGTTATGCAGCCATTTACTTGTGTTAGTTTTATGATCGGATTTAATGCATAGAAAATTAATTCTAAATCAAACACAATAACACAACAGATACCCTGGGAAAACCCTCCTCTTGAGGGAGAAAAAACTAGCCAATAATATCACTTATATTATTGAATCACAATAGAAACTTCTTTACAATGAAGGCCGATAATGAGGCCTAATAATATGCACCACAGACTGATGCCAACACAATAATACAATGATGTAATTCTCAAATGATAATCCTCAGCCTTCTCACTATAACTCGATCTGCACTTGAAGAGTTTCTCACTAACTCGCACTTCATATGAAATGGAATGTATGAAAAATGTATGTCTCAAAGAAATGAAATGTATCTAATATATATACAAGCTGAGAGAGATGCGACTCTTCACAATATAGGTTGGCCTCCAAAAAGAATGTGCCTCCTCAAAGATTGTGCCTCTAAGATAAAAGTCGGCCTTCATAAAATAATAAATATTATTTGACATAAATTGTGCCTCAAGCATGTCGGCCTCTTCATTAACTCATATCTCTTGATGAATTAGCATTAATCACAAATCAATATATATATATAAATTAAATAGATTTGGCTATATTTAATTTATTCTTATGTAGAGGAGATCGCTGGAAGGATATGACTGACACTGCAATAATCATCAACACTCCCTCTCAACTAGGCAGGATACTTCCAGCTGCACAAGGAAAATCACCTCATCATGATGCCTAGTACTATGGCTACAACCATAAGTGAAAAGAAGAATATCATCTCATTGTGATATTAGATATCGCCTCAACATGATATCAACCATAATGGCTACAACCATACTATGGCGTGTACAAGTGTTCATCGCAGACCTCAACTGAAACAACATCCAGAGGTGCTCTTCTGGTCAACAACACAACCATCTTCTTTAGGTTTAGTAGGCTCCCTTTGAATCTTTAAGTACTCTTCCGGTCAGCAACACAACCATCTTCTTTAGGTTCAACAGGTTCAGTTCCATGGCTGCAAGTTGTGACTTCACGCTTGATCATTTCTTTGGTTGGCATGACTTCCTCATAAGATGCCTCAAGCTTTTCATCGCTAAGCAATCTATCATCACCTTCCTGCAGTAGAGTTATCAACATTCTTCAAAAATCATAAGAATTATTTTAGTACACTCAAGAGTTATCATATGTCTTCTTGCAGTCTCAAAATTTATTTTGTATCATTGTTACATTGGTACTTGAGAGTGGTAGCTTAATATAGGTCCACAATACAAAACCTAGTTTACCTATGCAGTGTAACAGTGGCATATGAAGATTTTTCTTTGAAAGCAAAAATGAAAGCTCAGCCTCTTGGAATGAAAATGCTTGTTTACAAAAAAAATGAATAAGAATGAGGTGGTTAAGGCATTTGAAGTGATTTAGAGGTTGCTTTTAGGGTCACTTTTAGGGTAGTTAAGGTGTTTGAAGTGATTTAGAGGTCGCTTTTAGAGAAGAGAGATGTTGAAGAGTACATCAACTCAGTGAGAACCAAAGTGTAATGTGTTTTAGTTTGTGGTACCTTGTTCTCGCCAGATGTGTATAAATTCCTTAGTTCAACGGATGTTTGAAACAAATTCGGAAATAAAGTTGTCACAGTCCATATTCAATCCGACAAGCAAAAATGAAAGCTCAGCCTCTTGGAATGAAAATGCTTGTTTGCAAAACAAATGAATAAGAATGAGGTATTTAAGGTGTTTAGGGTGGAAGGCTTAAAAATCCATTTCCAGAATGCATAAAAAGAATGAAATTACTTCCAAAACCAAGCCGGTAAAGAAGTTAACTATGTTGCCTAAATTTCAGTTTCCTTTCAAGAGTCCAAAGTGCTAAAAGGTAGCAATCTTGAAGGTTTTCTGGCTTTTATCGAGACCGGATACGCATGTACCTCCATCTAAGGGTTGACTGCGTTGACCATCTACAAAAAAAAATTCCCGCTTTTTCTATCTCAGAGTGTTTTCCCTGCGGTGATGACTTTCGCTGGAGGGAAAAAGTTCCCGTGATGTAAGCAAAGGTAAAGTTGCAAAGTGGCAACCCCTTCATTCAAGAATCAGATGAGACCAAAATGCATCATTCCAACACATCCGTGATGGGTATGTTTACGCTTAGGGATGTGTCCCTCTCGTAAATTCCAAATACACCGAATCACTGGAAGCCCATTAACCAACCATTTTCCTTAAGAGTCCGTAAAGTGTTGCGTGCTAATTCGTTCACTGCAGACCGTGGATGCTTGCTGTGACTCCATCTAAGGCTATGGATCATTTTTTTTGACCATCTATAAAACCTCTCTATTTTTTTCTATCTCTTAGGTGTTTTCCCTTTGCTAGATGACTTCTTTTCGCTGATGTGCTGCTCGATGCAAAGTGCAGTAAAGCTGCGCTGGTGCAACTTTCATTCCACAACTCCCAGACGTAATTAAACAGCATTGATTCACCACGCCTCTGATGGGTATCAGCGGCGTTATGGATGGTCCTTTTTTTCACCCAAACATGCTTAATCACTCTGAGCTACATTGGACCAGCGATTCCCTTAAGAGTCCAAAGTGCTAAAAGGAAACAATATTTGAAGGGTTATTTCTCAAAAACTGTAATGCTTAAAAACTCTCCATATGAGGCTATAAGATTCTCAGGTTGTGACTCCATCTACAAAAACCTCTTCATTTTTTTAAGCACCCGGAAGGTGCATTTTTCCTCAAGGATGACTCTGTTGTCGCATGCAAGTAGTGTAAAGTTGCAAAGTGGTGCAACTTTCATTCCACAACTTGTACCTAATTAAAATGGACTGTTCCTAAATACGCCCCAGATGGCTAAATTCTATAAATTAGGGCTTTAACCTCTCTTTGAACCTGTAAATATGCCTAATCACTTCGGGAAAGATACATTGGGACCCTACCATTTCCCCTTTAAGAGTCCAAAGTGCCAAAAGGAAGCAATCTTTGAAGGTCTATTTCTTGGAAACTATGATGTTTGCAGACTCTTCATTTGAGACTATGGGATCATGTTGTGACCATCTACAAAAACCTCTCTCGGTTTTTTCTATCTCAAAGGCGTTTTCCTTGCAGGATATTCTTTCGTTGAGGGACAAGTCACAACGTTAATCGTAGTTGTAAAGTGGTGCAACTTTATTCCGCTAACTCGCATAACTAACAAATCGTTTCCAACACATCCGGATGGGTACATTTATGCTAGGTATGGTCCTTCTTAATCCAAATACAATCAATCACTCCGAAGCCATATTGGACCGAAAGTGAAATTAGGGGTGAAAATTTGATGCATTAATGGCAAGTACACCACAAATTCTTTTGCAACCTTTACCATTTTTGTGGCATCTACCGATTATTCACCTCTTTTGGATAGTCCAAAACTCCCTTAAAACTTGACAAGCAACTAAATACACATTTCCCTCTTTAACCCCCTTTAACCCTTGTAATAGTGAGAAACTAGTTTTTGTCCAATTACTCCAGAATCTTCCAAAACACCAGATGAACACATGACTGATTCAAACACCCATATCCAAGTTACACAACATATATGAGAAACAACATAGAATCCTTTGGACCAGCATTGACTTCCTATACATTCACCCTTCAACAAGCTACTCAATTAGCCCAAAAATACAAAGCAACATACCTTCAAACACCACACAAACCCCTGAAACCTTGGGGCAGAAAATAAATTGCCAAGGAAACAAAGATTCTGCAATTGGATTCCATGTGTATGGACCTGTAACTATAAAATCAAAAAACCCTTATTTTTAGTGTAATTCTTGAGGGTTTATTGAATGTAGCACTTCCACAACCTTTCAGACTCTGCCACCACCTTAGACACCTTTATTTAGGCCCCAATATGCTTAGAAAACAAATAAACTTCTAGTATCTCAGAGATTTTTGCAAACCCTAAGGTTAAAACTCTATTTTCAAGTGAAAAAAAACCACCATTTTTAGACCTTTAACTCTTCATTTTATTTCAAAACCCAGTTCTCCACACCTTCCACTCTTGAAATAATGTCAAGACATGTAATAACATTTCTACATAAATTTTTTATACAAAAATGCCTGAATGGCTTTAATGCTATAAGATAAATGATTTTTTTCATGATTATAATTAATATATTGTATGTTATTAATGCTAGCGTATATCTTCAATTTGGCTAGCAAAGGTCTCATCTTTTGCATCTTTAGCAATTGTACAAAAATTTGGCATTGCTCGGTCAATGTCTTATCACTAAAATATTGGTTGAAAAGTCTTCTAGCCCACAACCGAACAATTTGTGTTGACCTCTTGCCTTCAAAATTGTTTATACTGTTCATCAAATCTTCAAGTAACCATTTAGGGTTCTTTGGAAGGTCTTGAAATTGGAATATGTCTTCTTTCCATACAAGGTTCTTCATTTCTCATGTAATTGGGTGAAACAGAGCACTTACACCTCTGCTTCAATATTATGTTCAAAATCTTCATCATTTCCAACATTTCACCTTGAACATTTTCATCAATTTGAATAATTTCATTCCCACTCTCAATATCATGTCTTCAACATCTTCAACCAACATTTTCACCTTGAACATTTTCATTATCAATTTCAATATTTTCATTCCCAATTTCTTTAATATCATGTTCAAATACATCCTCCTCCAAAATCAAATATTTTCACCTTTGAACATTTTCATTATCAATTTTACTAATTCCATTCCTAATTTGAATATCATGTTCAACATATTCAATTCTTTAAATAGATTTTCACCTTGAATATTTTCACCTTCTTGAACATCTTCAATTCTTCACTTGAAAGACCATAGGTTATAGGGTTCACCAATATTTAACATACCTTGCTCCTCTTCCTATGACTTTCTATCTCTTTGTCTATATGTTTAATTTCTTCTTCTTTTGTGTTTCTCTTTAATGCTTTTTGGTTTCCACCCATCGCTTCCCATTATACCTCATAAAAGATGCTAAAAATCATTGCTTATGACAAATTTCAATAGAAGATGCTCTAAAAAGTTGATCTTTGTCTCTTCATGTCTGAAACTGTGTGTGTGTCATCTGCCAAAAGAATGTAGGGTCCATTGGAATGCACAAAATGGCCCACATGGGGCTTTTCTATGGCCCACAAATCCGATATCTATTATGATCTGATATCCGATTCATTTGAAAAAAATTACGATACTTGTAATGGTATAATTTTGTTTTACAAATCGGATATCCGATTTGTGTACACATAGACCTAAGGGTTAATGGTAGATGGAAGAGGGTTTAAGTGTTAAAGGTTTAGGGTTTAGGTATATGGCAGAGGGTTTAAGGGTTAGGGTTTAGGCAACCTCAAGCAACTGACAAATCGCTAGACTTAAAAGTCTTCCTTTTTAAAATATTTTGATTTTCTTTGGATAACAAAAACAAATATGTTGATTGAAAAATGATTTATTTTATTAAAAAAAAAATTCCAAAAAAATTCAATCGACAGAGAATATTATTATTTATTTAAGAAAATCATACCAGTGTAATTATGATGACCTGGGGGCCGTATGACTCTTTGAGCAAAAAAATTATCACCGAACAACTCCTCCAATTTGGATGATTTGGCAGTCAATCTTAGGTTTTTGGCCCTTCTAGATGTGATGGCAGGGTTGGATTTGACCCAAAATGGTCCAAAAATGTAGCTACCTTCTAGATCTGATAGCTACTCTTTAGCTTCAAACCCTCATAGATTTGGCCTCGTAAGTCCAATTTGGACAAAACAAAAGGAAATTTTGACTTTCTCGAACCTTTTGGACACAATGGTGAGCTTAGATTTGCACCAACAAACTCTAATTTGAACTTGCAATAAAGAGCCAAAAATGGAACACCCCCAAATTTGGTATCTCTCTTCATAATAAGACTCTCTAATGGCACCCAACCCACTTTGATACCATGTTAGAACTAGCTATGGATGCCAAGATCTTGAGACCAAATGGAAAGAACAAAAAGAGAGAGAATGGAATGTGACAAGAATAAATTTTATTCTTATCAATATGATTCAATGATATGAAATGATTGATGTACAATGAGAGACCCCTTGGTTATATAGCCAAGGTGAGATGCAAGATGTCATAGGATTATGACAAGTGTCTTAATCATATGACATGAGACAACTAATCACACTTACCTAGGTTCACATGTAGTAATTGTCAAAGGATAATATAACAACTAATGACAACTAAAACCTTCTCGAAAGAATCCTTCCTAGGACTTAAGTAAACTTAACATGTGTAAATAAGTACCCTAGTAATGAATTAACTAGGTACAAGACTTTATTTACAACAACAAAAAAAGTGTCTCATAACTTCACTATTATCCAAGTTAAGAGGCCAAGCTAGGCCTACAAAATAGAATAATCAAAATGGGATTGGAAAAGGATAGGTTCAAATTGAATCTTTCCTAGTGATGCTAAAATTTGATTTCACATTCCATGGGAATAGTTAGAGATTTAGACAACTTACTTTGGGAAAGTGTAAAGTCCCACATCAAATGAGAGTTTTGACTTGTGATTTTGCTTGTTTAAACTTTAGTTTGATAGATGGAACATTTTTTCAAACACTTTGCAGGCTTTTTAAACTGAATTGTTCGAGAGGATACGTGATTTGCAATAGTGTAAATTAAATTCATGGTTACAACTCAGATCTCCTAATTAATCCTTCAACTCTTATTTTGAATCCTTTGGTGTAATCGTGAAGCACAAGCACAACCATTGAAATGAAGTTTTCTACAAGTAGGCTTGGGAGATCTTTAACTCCTATATAGCGTTGATCCTCATGAGGGTTTTCCTCCTCGGTGAAGCTGAGTATTTCTAGACTCTCTAGTCCTCCTACAAAACCCTTAATAATTTTTTTTTTTTCAACATGAATGTGCAAAACCAGCTCCAAATTCCCTTTTAATAATTTTGAAACTCCACGCCCAATTTGCATTTGAATTTCATTTAATTTACATTTTCCTGCCTTATAACTCCCTTTGAAATTTGCACTTAACTTTATATTATAAAGTGCACTTTAAAAATCACTTATATCCCCTTTTATTATAAAGTCCTTTTAATTTATTAATAACAAATTTAAGTTTATTATTTAACATTATTAATACATAACACTTTGGATCATAATCACACCAAGATAGAACCAAGATATAAATATGCCATCTAGCCAAAAATAGTAACTCTGCCATTGACCATACCAAAGACCCCAGTGACTTGCTATAAATAGTAAGTATGGTTCAATTGCCTGAATGAGCCTCAAAAAACACACTGCAAGAACCCTTGGTAACTATGAGCTAGGAAAACCACCGATTGAGTTCAAAAGGGTTGACTGAACGAATTTGTAAATGCCCTCAAAGGGCCTCCTAACCACCTTGCTAGTCCATGGGGACCCAGTGATGGACTAACCTCTGCAAAATATATTGGCCTAGGAAAATGGGACATTATGAAAAATAATATATTGTCCTTTTATTTATCTTGAAGATAGATTCCCAAACATAACCATGAGAGAGATGTGCATTATGAACAATTTTGAGCGAAAAAATCCTAGGCCAATCTTAAGATTTTACAAAAATCCATCTCTTTGAAGCTATCATTAAACAAACTATGTTATGGAATGAAAAACTAGAATTTAGCCTTAAATTAGGTGATTAGATAAATATTTAGAGAGTCTAGACTATAGACTAGCCCAAAAAATTGTTCAAGCTAGTTTTTAACTTCATCCAATGCCTCTAATGAGTACCTTTAACATCATTTTGTACATTGAAGTAATGTATCCAAGTTGTAAGTGATTTGGCTCTTGGTTGAGGGAGGTATGTTTTATTTTCCTTAATTCCTTGAAAGAGTTGTCTTTCCATTACCCCCCTAATTTGACATGTTGATGGAGTTGATGCATTAAAGTACATAGCTGGTGTTATGTGTGAATAGTGTTGGTGTATTACCTAACTAGTTTCTTATTAGGTCCTATTCACACTTACACATTTAAGCTTACTTTGGTCATTAAATTTATGCCTATCATATCATACAAGCACTAGAAAGTACCACATAAAATCCATCACCTGACTATGCCTTAATCACTGGCTACACTCTTACATTGCTAACATAAGCTTATCCTTAGCACATACCCCAAAGTACACTCAATATAATTGATCTTTGCATGATCCTCCCATTACTAGGTCTTTCTAAATTTCCTGAGTACTTTTCAACTCTACTCAAGTATCATGCAACTTCTTGCAAGCCTCTAATAGCTCCTCCTGTGAGGCAATACACAAATCTATCAATCTCAAAGGAGAATTGAATAACATCACCACTCTCAAGCCATCTCACAAAGTATAGAGCTATCTCTTATAGCTCTATAGCTTTGTATATAGGTGTTATCTCTTGAGAGACCCTCACTCCTCCATCATAATTGCATCATCTCTATCAACAAAATCCCTCTCCCACTCAACAATAATTTCATCATGAACCCCTCTCCATTATCTGGTCCCATTTTATGAAAACCATCAAATCAAAAAGAGGCACAAATTGACCAACATGCTCAAATAAATGGTCTAAATCATTGATATCCATCTAAGGAATACAAATGACCCAAAACTCCATGGTGTATCAAATTAGATCCTCCCAATGAATAATAAGATTTGCAAATAAAAAGTCACATAGTCAACATCACAAATCCCATCACAACATCATGTTAGAAAATATAGATCGCAAATGTCCAACACTTAAACACATGGATCTCATGCTTACCAAGAGGGATCTATAATTGGTGTAATGGCTCAACAATCTTAGGATTATCTAAGATGTTGAGAGAGACTAATATAATCCATATACAATATGCATGTCTTCATCTATGTCCCCTAACTTGAGGTGTACTCCTCTATTAGATCACCCTAATTGTCATTCCCTTTTGCCTTCTTATATAAAGGATATGGTCATGTAGTAGCTCACCATTGACACCACTCCTCTACACATCCTTTCATCCTCATCTTTATGCATGTTCTCATCATTCTCACCCTTGGCATCGATAACCATGTCATTGTTAGGAATTAAGGTGTCTCAACCTTTGCAAGTTCCTAAAAAATTAGACTAACATGGAAATGGGGCGTGAGGATTAGAGGTGACATATTTTTCCTAGTGTTTATGCTTTATAAGATATTGTAAGATGAATTTAATTTGAATATATTTAGTAGATTTGGGGATTCTTACTTTATTGGGATCCTATGACATCTTATGGAAGATTCTTATGACATGTAAGAGCTAGGAATAGAGAGAATTATGATGATTCTTGACCAACATTATGACACATGATAAGCACGATTTAAGGAGATTGTGAAGCCATAAATGAAGATTTATATTTGGGGACTTTATGACAACATATGACAGATATAAGGAATTTACAAATTTATAGTGGATTTGATTCTCAACGACTTAGGCATTGGATTTTTCCACCCAATTTGAGCACTACATTTGAGAGTGGTTTTAGTTCATGGTTTTTGGTTTCATTTGGTTGTTTCAAGTACTTGTATATTGTATAAATTAGTGCTTAAATAATAGTTTGAGAATGAGAATTTGTAGGTATACACATGGTATTGGAATGATTTGAAAATTCTTCCAAGTTTATTTGCTATGGAATACTCTTATAAAAACTTACATTGCAAGTATATTGTAATCTCTTTCAAATTTGATAATACATTGCTTAGGTTTTGTAGTGGGGTTTTTTTCAAGATTGAAAGGGATTTCCCCACATAAATCATTATGTTTTTGATTAAGTAAGAAACATTTATAGGGTGTTGTACCCTTTACACGGAGAGTCCTCAGGGCCAAAAAGAAGCTAGTTCAAAATAATACATGAACTAGAAAAGAAGCTAGTTCAAAAGGGAGTCAATCCCTTTACAAATAGGAGCCACTAGGGCTCAACAAAATAGACCAATACAGCCACACATAGAACAAAAATAGGACATGAACAACTAACAGAGAGCATGTTGAACAACAAATGAGGGCTAGACAACCCCAAAACCTTAGGGGACTAATCTAACTCCCAAAACCCTAGGCTGTGATTTGGGGAGTCCCTTCGTCTTTCTCCACACAATAGACTAGGAAGGATTTGAAAAGAAGTCCACCGAGGGAAGCGAGAGGAGCGGATCCTCAACAAGTTCCACCATACACAAAGAGCCACCATGTGACGATGGAGCTAGCAGTGCAAGAGAGGATTTAGGAGCATTCGAAGGACTAGTAGAGGCATTCATTGAAGGATGGGCAAGCTCTACCTAAACAGATATAGTAGTTTGAGGCATCAATGGTTCCACATAAGGGGTAGCTGGTGGAGGATCCTAGGGAGACATATCCTCCTTGGATGAATTAGTCAAGGAAGGGTCTTCCTCCCCAGAGGGACCATCAGAAGAGGGAGATCCCACCATGAGATGGTTTGAGAGAGAATCCTTCCACCAGGTAGTTATGCCCTTGCAGTGAGCATGAGGGTAGCCAAAGGCCAAATGACCAATGAAGAAACATCTCCTACACTGAAAAGAGAGCCCCTCATATAATAGAAGTTGTTTCCATGTTCTATCCTCCACCATCAAGACCACATCACCATGGACTGGTTTGGAGATGTCCAAATCATCTAAAATATGAGCCACCATAGTATGCCTTTATGTTATGATATCATTATTTGTCTATTTATGGATATGTTTCTCTACTTTTTGTATTAGGTTTGGATCATTTTTTAAAGTTTTATATACATCACTCTTTTCAAGATTAGAATAGGAAATTGTTTTCACATAGCTTTATTCCTTAAAACCATAGAAGGCCCTCAACATATAACCCAACTACACTATAGATCTTATTGTCCTCCTCCATAAAGGACTAGGTGGTGGAATAGTTTTTGAAATATCAAATTATTGTAGAACCTACTCATAGAAAAACCACTTTAAAACTCAACTATACTAACCTTGAAGCCTCCATGAATGTCACACACCATTCAAGTTATACTCAATCATCATGTCATACCTTTGTTCCCAAATATGGATGCTATGTAATATTTTCCTCAATCATGTACTTCAAGCATAAGTGCCACTCATCTAGCTAAGAAATCAACAATAATCTCCTCATGTCATACCATTGTGTTAAAACCTAATTGTGTGTTTACTATTTACTATAACTATGTAGGGTAAATGTGAATGTAATTTGAATTTTGAATGAGAATAAATTGTGCTTGCACTTTGTTATCAATAATTTATGAAAGAATTCTATTTCAATTAATGATATGTGAAGAAATGCATATATGTGAAATGGATAGTTATTGAATTAGATATTCTAACTATGGAGAAATATTATGTGTAATGCATATTTTGTTAAGTAGCTAACTTTTGTGGGAATGTGTTAGTTGGATGTAGGTATATTTTCAATCCTCCAGGTGCGAGGGGAAGTATCACTTAGGAGAAGATCTTGGTTGGGTAACCAGTAACATAACCTGTCTAATTTTACACACACACTCATAGTAAAATGGTTGAGTCAATTTATTTGTGTTAGGAATTGGTAATTCATCCTTAGTATGAATGTTTGCATTAGTAAGGGTCTTGATTACTGTTAAGTGCATGCTTGGATGGTGTTTATATGTTTTGATCTTATGAGTTCTTTCTTGAATTATTATGCATGTATTGATGATGGGAACACATGTGGGATGTATGTATATGTATACATATGCATGTCAATGATAGATCATACGCATGGAGGAACACATACATGAGGGTACATAGGTAGATGTACCTATGCATGCTCATGAATGGGTTGCTTAAAGTGCATGAGGCTATCAAATGGACCTTACAACATGCATATGTATATGTATAAATACATCACACAACTATTCTCTATCAATACAATAATAAATTTGTATGTGCTTCATTGTGTGTGAATAAATATATATATATATATA